>VZTE01002525.1:1376731-1423849 GCA_013397775.1 Eulacestoma nigropectus
TGGGATGGGATGGGATGGGATGGGATGGGATGGGAGGGGAGGGGATGGGAGGGGATGGGAGGGGATGGGATGGGCTATCACTTGGGTCAGTGGGGATCAGCTCTCCTGCCTTGTGCCCACCTGGTCTCCTCACTGGTGGGATGGGGTGAGGGGCAGAAAAGGCCTTGGCTCTGTGTAAGTTCCGCTCAGCAGCAAGGAGATATCACTGTGCTATCAACTCTGTTTCCAGCACAAATCCCAAACCCAGCCCCATCTCAGCTACCATGGAGAACATTAACTCTACCCCAGCCAAGACCAGGACACAGTCACAGATTTCAGGAGAATAACACAGTGGCAAAGACGGTCTTGGTAACCAAGCCTTCTACCTCCATGACTAATTGAAGCTCATAGTATTCAAGGTCCCATCAGACACAAGTTTGAGTCTTTGTGGGTCTTCTGACCGCAGTTTGCTTTTCTAAACTTTGTTTTTTCATTCAGAACATAAAAAGTCTCGGCTATGAGCACTGCAGTGAGCAATGTTTGGAGAGGAAGAGTGGGAGTTAAAGTATCTGGCTTATTTTCTTTGCAGCTGTGATAACTCAGAATAATAATAATTGTGCCTCTCTTCAGTGAAAAAGGAGCAGGTACACTCATGGCTTTTGAAACGCACTTGGAGACTCACAGGTAGTAAGCAAAAAAAAAGTAATTTAACATGGTTATTTGCTGAGATAAAGTACAGTGTAATCAAAGTATATCCCCTAGAAGTGCCTGTGCATAACTATTTGTTATCAAGTATATATTATCAAGTATAATGTTTATATTATGTTAAATTAGGTTTTATAATGGCACAAGTAAACCCTAATTTTACTTATAGTGCCTTTTGGTGACAAATCCCCTAAAATGGGATGTTTTGAGTTAGACACAGCTCATATTTACATCTCTTTCTGCAATATATTTGTCCAAAAGGCTCTTGGAAACTCTACAGATGAGATTTGTGAAAAAGACCTGGAGGAATTTTATTTATGAAATTGTCTTTGCTTTTCAGCTTTTCTAAAATATAGAGGAAATGTTGAAGACCTACTGGATAATACTGTTTCTGTCACTGGTGAGCAAATATTGGCTGGCTCTTCCAAGTATCTGTAGCCTTTACTTTCATTAATGTTCACCTCAAGATGAATGAACCACATTTTCAGACAAATTCAGGGGGTCATGTTGCTTTCTACTCTGTATGAGAATTTTAACAGAGGGCCAATTTTTTTCCTCCAATTCCTTCACTTACAGCTTTCAGAAACGTTTACAGTGAAAGTTCAGAGCAATTTCTGCTTCCTTAGCTATTTCTTGTATGCAAGCAATAAACACCAAATATATTTCCTTTTGCAAGTTATATTGTGTAGGGTATAATATTGTGGCGCTGTAGAAAAGCTTCGATGCAAGATGTTGTAGAAGAAGAAGATCATTTAATTTAAAGACAAATATAAACTCCCACTCATCCTCTCACATCCATATATTTTTAAGCACAAAGACTTGTGCACGTGAGTAGCCCAAGTACCAGGATATGTGTCCAGGAGATCTGAACAAGGTTTTGCACTGAAAAAGAGGACAAAGGATACTGCCCAGCAAAGACAAGAAAAATTAAATTGCATGAAGTGAGAATAAAACTTTAAAGTTGAAGCTTGGTAAAATTGACAAATTTTCTGGAATAAACATTTCCTCTCTTGATATTTTACACTCTATAATAAGCAGTACTGTTACATAATTGGAAATAATGTAATTAGCTGCCAAAGATGATTAAAAATATGTTTTTATAAATCAATTTAAAAAAAACCCCTCACTCCCTTGCTACTCTGCTAAACTGATAATAAAATAACTGATTCTTTTATTGAACTGAGTTCTACAGTTTCATTGGTAAAAAAATCTAATTTTGAGTGAAGTATGCAGAGAAGCAACATTCCTGGAAATAAGATGAGGAGCTCTTCCCCAGCTGTGCATCTCAAAACTCTGCACAGGGACAAGCTGTGTTACCTCTGCTACTTGAGCTGGGCCAAGTTTTTTGCCTCTCTGCTACAGAGTGTGAGTTACCTCTGTATTGAGTCTTGTGTGAGCAAAGCAAAGGTGTTTTTTGTCCTCACCTCATTTACTGTCATTTACATCTTATGGTAATTTATTAATATCTCACAATTGTCCTTTCATTTAAATGGTTTTAAGTACTGTTATAATTTAAATGTATATAAAAAAAAATGAACAGAATTCACATGACCTTATTTTTGAGGCACTAGGGCAGAATAATTCCCACTTCCACTGCAAACAGGCAGGTGAAAAGGGATGAAGTTCATCAGTAAGGCTTTGGTCCGCTATTGTGATCAAGAGGCATTTAATGTGTCTCTTAATTTATGTTACTGTCTTGTCCATGGGCCTTCAAAATAGCCAGTACAGAAGTGGTTTTGTCTTGATTTGGTTTCTCCTGCATGCAGTGACAGCATCTTAATCTAGCTGATCAATTATCTTCAGGGCAAAGGAGAGCAAGTATATATAAAGAGTTTTTATGTCTGTACTTGTTTAAAGAAGGCAGCCAGGTCTTGGATAATTAAAGGACTATTTAATTAAGCAAATCTGAGAAATTACTTGGATACTTAATTCTAGTTTTAAAATTTTTTTGAAATAGGGAAGAAATTTTTTAAAAAACCAAAAATTTTGAAAGCTATTGAAAGCCATAGAAAGATTTCTGCTCTAGAGAGGGATATGTTTATTCTGTTTTCCCATGAGCTCTATCTGATTATCCTCTCATTCTTAACCCCAGGGAAGTGCCTGTTCTGAGTGCTGACCAGCAACTATTGGTAAAAAAATATCAGGGATAGTGGCATGGGAAAGAGAGACATGAGCTGAATTCTTTCTTACACTATTAATGGGCAATTTGGATTCAGAATTCAGGTTGTAGCTCTGGAGGTTTGGAGTTGGTTGTATTACACTTTTATTTCCTTAAGCTCAATCCTCTTTGTTGGCAAAAGCAAGTTTCTCTTTTTCAGCTCACTTTAGATTTCAGCAGTGCTGTTTCAGAATTCAGTTTACCTGAACTTGGGACTAAAATAAATAAATAAATAAATACAAGTGAATGGGACTGAACACAACCTGTGTGTTGGGGTCCTTATTGTATTCAGCACTGCAAAGGAACTTTCATGCTCACAACTTTGTTTATAGAATTTATCATAAAAACAGTTGAAAATTTAACAGTTCAAATGAAGAACCATGGTAATTTTTGTGCTTTCTTCTTCCTCATGCCAGGATCCAGTTGGGATCATTTTAATGTTTGCCATTGCACTTTTTCACCTTTTTCTTTCTTCATTGATCTGCAGCTCTATGTAATTTCTAAATGGACTTACTGTACCTATTTTTTTGTACAAATGTTGGCTACTTCTTTGTTTCCTATTACTTCCAAAACCTATTTTTCTGGCTCCAGGTCTTTACACTGATGAGTTGTTTATAGCTACAAAATCTCCAGTGCCAGCCCATGCCCCCTCTCCTCTGCCCTGCATCATTGTCATTTATTTTCTTCCATGTTAAAGAAAGAAATATCTTCCTCAAGACTTGATTCATCTTTCTGACTTTCTGTCTCAATAGTTTGTCCAAGTAATTACTTATCTTTCAGGAAGCTCAATTGTGAAGTGTCCTACTTTAGTCAGGGAGGAAAACCAGCCTAAAAGGTTTGAATTTCTAGTGCGAATATCCTGAAAAGTTGCATCAATTCCTTCCACTATTCCAACTTTTCTTTTTGATTTGGACCATCTGCGTTTTCAGTGGCACAGAGCCCATCTGTGGGGCATGAACGAAAACAATAAGAAAACTCAGGGCATTGAAGAAAACGGTGAGGTACTGATATGATAATGTGCTTTTTCTTGTCACCTACAGTTAAGGCAGGAGGTGCATGTGCACATACAGGAGTTCTGGAAATAGCTCTAAATGCATCCATTGCTTGTTTTATGCTACTCTAAAACTCTTTAAAGTAGCAGCAGTTATTTCAAGTAACCCATAATCTACAAAGGAAGCGTGGGGATGAGGCACAGATGGCTGACTGCAAACAGCACTGAGCAGGATCAGAGCAGAATGTCATGGAAGAACTCCAAATGCTCCTGAGAGACATCTCAGGCCCACGTGGGCTCTCCAACAGGTGATGGTTTGAAACCTCTGGCAGATCTCCTACTCTTCATCCAGCCCCCTAGCTAGGCCTGCTCAGAGATGCCACTGGATGAATTCTGATGGGATCAGTCCCTTCCCTCTGACAGGAAAAAAGCAGGAATAGAGCTCCTTTCTCAAAATGGCACACTATATAATTAATGACTGTAAAAAATTTTGATGACGCTTAATAGAAAGGTCAGAGTTGAAAATGCAATAGCTAATACATCATTTTCTCAAAAACTAAATAGCTGCTGTAGGTTAGCATGGACATCTGTAATAGTCATAGCTTAGAAACTGTGGGAAGATTAAGGGGAGACTTTTGTCATTTAGTTTTTCCTGTGATCTATTCACTCATCCCTCTGGTAGAGCAACAAAAATTCTTCTTCTCCAGAAGTCATATAGAAAATAAGATTGAGATTAATGATGTGACAGTCCTAGCCTGTGATTACTTAGGTATCCTTTCTGTGGACTGTTTTGGGAAGATTATATTGAACACACATATTTGCAAAAAGAAGCTTTACTCTCCTTAAATGATTTTCCAATAAATCATATGCAGTCTTTGTACCTTGTGTACAGAAAATTTTCCTGGAACATTGATGTTCCATGTGGTTTACAACCATTCTGAAAAGCTGTTCTAGAAATTGAAGCTAACTCAGCTCTGGATAGTAATGACAAAGTACCTGGAATATATATTTTTGTCATCACAAATAGATTCAGAAGCTGAGTAATTAACAATACTTTATATCTTGTAAGGATCTGGAGGAGCAACTCTCCCTCTGTGACAAAATCTTCCCAGACCTTGACAATCAGGCTTAAGCAGATCTTGACCCAAGGATATGGAGAAAATTCAAGGCTAACTTCTCAAGAAGAGCTTTCTGAGAGAGCTTTGACAACAAAATGACTCTCCTTAGGAGAGAAAGCTTGAGTTCAGTGAGACTAATACAGTGCTGCTGTTTGGATTACAAGAGGACGGAGCTCTTTTTCTTTCAACAGCATTTAAGGAGTCAGGATATGACAATGTCCTTGAAGTGTCTTCCCTCTGTAATGGACAAGGAGCTAAGGCCAATCAGTATTTACTTATAAAATATCTTATGAAATATTTTTCAGTTGTAGCTTCTTCATATGACACTGTGCAGATATCTGCCACATATTTCATGTAAGTTTAAAAGGCTTTTTCCCATAAAGTGTATAATCACATTTTTATTTCTTTTATATTTACAATCTAGACATGTAGAGACAGCATGTCATGGCTTGCATGCTCCTCTCTCTTCCTTTCTGCACAAAATTTGAGCTGAATCCCTTTAGTAGTATAGTAAAACATCTCCTGAATTACCAGTCTAGACTTACAGTAGAGGCTTTCTCTTGGGATTGGTTACAACCGGACATTGTAACAATGTCATAAAATAATTTTAAAAAATAAAATATTACAGTTCTGCTTTTACTTCTACCAAAACAAGTTTAGTTGCAGTGGTGATTTGAGGAAGAGTTGGGGAAGCAGAGCCTGATACCTCAGCACCTTTAAAGTGACATTTTTCCAGAAACTGAGCGTTCAGTATTTTCCAAAGGATATTGTCAAGCTGGTCACCAGAAACATAGGTATTTAGAATGTCCACTAATTTTGTCACTAATCTAATCTTGTGCACTATAATTAAAATTTAGTAATTCAATATATTACTACAAAATACTTACTGTAGTTATTTTTCAGTCCACTGAAATCTCTCAGTTTGCTATAGCTTTGATGGTTTTGTCTGTCTGAAATATGTAAATGTGGTTTCACTTTTTTTACGGATAGCAATAAGCAGGGAGTTGGGGTTAGATTTGATAGCAAGAGTATTTGAGAGGAACCCTGAAATTGCTAATGTGTGAGAATGCCCCTTGAATACATTTGAGAATGTAAAACATTGTCCCAGACTTTTATAAAATAGAACTGATGGGAAAAAGATAGAAATTTTATTCTGTAGGAAACTTCTTGGGACAGATGTAGAATTCTTGTGAAAGGATTTCTCCTGTCTGCCCTTCCTTGGCAGCACACTCACTCCGTGTGGTGAGGGCAAAAAGGGAGAGTAACAACGTGAGGGTTATCAGGTGGGAAGCTCTCCCCTGCTGGGACTCTGCAGGAAATTCCACATCAGTGTGCATTGGCAGGCTCAGGAACGACACCAGAGAAATGACTCAGCTCCAGGAGTCTATATCTGTCACTGAGGAAGATGGAAGAGTCGAACTGTTCTGACTGAAGAGATAACAAACCGCGAGTGGCTGGTGGCCAGCTGCCAGCAGCTGCCAGCATCACAGCCATCCTGGGAGAGGCTGTAAGCAGCTACAGCTACCAGCTGGGCATTTTGGAAAGCTAAAAGCACATCCAAGGTGCTAAATTCTGCTTTCTGTTAAATGTTTTGGTGTTGGATGAATGTTCCTTGTTTTTTTAAGGCTGTCTGGTCATTAGTCACCATTATCTTTAGTCCCAGGAGGGGAGAATTGCAGACACAGAAAAAGTCGGGACACCTGAGATAACTGTGGCTGTCTGCAGCAGAGGAAGGGACTCAGAGCCCTGATGATGAGATGGAAAATTATGTCAATTAGCCTTGGGAAAATTAGGTGTGAGGTTCAAGGTCTGTAAGAGATTATCTCAAGGGCAGCAGAAAGGAAGAGAAGAGGCATTAGCCTAGAGATGGTGGTTTGGGTTTTCTGGCACACAGCCTTACCCACACAGGCGCAAAACTTGGTGTGGAGGGTTTAAAGTCGTTCTCTTCATCACCTCCAAAACCTGCAGCGCTTCAGGCTGCCTAAGATGTCCACTCCATCTGTCTGTGTGGCTGCTGATTTTGGTGATCCCTCCCCCTCTGTCAGACTTCCCTGCCAGAGAGATGGATTGTGGCATATTGGTACCTCTGTGCACCTGGAGAGGTGCATCTGTGAGCCCAGGCCGTGCAGAGAAAATGCTGTGCTACATCTGGATGGGCAAACAAAATTATCTAGCAGAATTAAGAAATATATATATATATTACATATCCTGTCTTTATTATGCTTGAATAGCTTTATATTCTCTGGTGTAAGTCTTCCTTGCTTCTGCAAACAAGCAGAAGTTCTTTACAAGTTCTGTCAATATCCACTTTACACTCACAGAGACAGTATAGATATCTCCAATTTTCTAGCAGGACTACTTCAAAGAAACCCCAGAAAACCAAAACATCTTTTAAAACACTGGATTATTTCACTTCTGTCAGCAGATAGTATTGAAGATAAGAGTCTATAATTTACTCTTCACTATGCACATTTTCAGACTTTACATCTCTGGAGGAATACAGTTTTAAAAAACACCAGTATATTACCCTGTATTTTATTTTCATTGTTTCTATAGATGATGTCTTAGGAGAGAAACAAACCAAATCATAAGGCTACTATTCAAATTCACATTTAGTATTGCTTTTGAATTTAATATATTTTAATATGTCTCAGAATTTAATATTCGACAGTAAAGGTTTTATAAAGAATAATACTTAGTTTTAGCATTCGGATAGCTCTGTCCAAACTTAATCTTTAAGCACAAACACAACAAATTTGCACATCTACTCACTTTAGGGGTTAATTTGTGCAATATTACAACAGGTTATTTTAAAAAGTGATACTTTGTGCTACCTGCTCTTACATTCTCTAGGGGCAGGAAGATGTCAGTTTCCATTAGCAGGATTTTGACCTTAGATGCTCCCAAATGAGTTTAGCACGGCAGCTAATTGCCTGTGTCTTAAACACAGTAACCCTATAATATAAACAAAAGGGAGTAGCAATTTCAGCAGATCCTTCAGTGCTCACTGAAATTATTCTCTGGTACAGCCAAGACATTTTATAGCTGAAGAAATTGTCTTATTGAATAAGAAGTTGGGTTTGTCCCTGGCCTAAATTTTAGCTACAATGACTAAAAATGTGTCATTTTTCTAGACCCATTCTCAGTTGGCTGACAGAGCAAAAGCTCCAGGATTTTTAGTGGTATGTCATGAATATGTGCCTTGTGGTGCATTTTTTTTGTTTACTGGATCACATTTTCCCTCAAGAATTGAGGTAATGAGGTGCTGGGGTCCAGAATTCATAAAAAAATTAGGAGAGATTTTGCAAAGAGCTTTGAATCAGACATATACTTAGCAAATAATAGATGTATACAAATGACAAGTGTAATCTAAACAAACTTAGATCTATTATGGCAACACTAAAGAAAATGCATTGAAAAATCACAATGTTTAAGATCTTAGAGAGAAAGTGACAGATATCTGAAACACGAGGAGCTATTCAAAGAGGATTAAAAAGAAAGATCTTGCAAAGATAATTTCATTTTCCCTGATGGTGGAACAGAGGGTTTGGCCCAAGGTTAAGGCAATTAGTGGGAATTATTTTCAGTATCTTAATGAGGTGTCTCACAAAAGTCAAATTGGCAACTGCTGAGCCCGGTACCGGGTGCTCAGCAGGAACTGGGCTTATTAAAGGAAGAGTCACCAGTAGATGGTGCTCAAGAATATACGGAATTGCTTCTGGTTCTGCAGGACTAACCCAGCCCTGCACACAGATATCTGTGAGCAGCTTTCCTCCTCACGTGCAGAGTGACGTGGAAAAAAAGGCCAGATCTCAAGAGAAATCCTATACATCCTGTGCATCCTGCACATCCTGAATAATGCCTGGAACCCTCTGGGTCATGATCTCCACAAAGGAAGGGTCAGTGCAATTCTTTCTTTTGTCAGGTCTGAGATGAATCAGTAGCAAGTAATGATTGGTGTTGTCAAGCAATGCTGACAAATTTGACAGTGAGGGCACTGCTGATTGCCCTAAACCCATATTTTTTATCCAAAAAATTGTATTACTTGGCTTACTCTTAGCACTCCTTTCCCAGAAAACTGTCAGTGTGAGTGAGGGGTCTCCAAGTTTTTTAGATGATGTTGCCTGTGCTGAAATGAAGGTGCTTTCTCACTTCATTTTGGCTTTGGATTTTATATTGGTGATCTCTTTGTATAACTCTTCTCAGTGTTATGTGTTTCCAGGCAGTCTCTGTCCAAACAGTTAATCTGAAAATTACTGCCTGTAATACTTGCAAAACTGGTTTTGGAAGAAAATTTATCATAGCTCTTGCTGCTGCACCATGTAGGAGATGTTGTCTGAAACACAGCCCCAGGCTTGCCACCAAGATGTCTTTTCTCTGTTTCACCATGAAGAATTTTCTTTGCATCTCTCTGCAAATTTGAAAATGGATAATCGAAAGTTCATCTGATCTATGGATACATTCTGAATGATAATAGGAAAAAAATAGAATTGGAAATGGAAATTATCCCTAGAAATAACTATTGAGCGCAAGACTGGGAAAAAAAAATCTTTTTCAATCTCAGATAGTCCTGCAAAAGTGCTTAAGAGATTGGCACAGCACAGATCCTCTTCTTATTCCATGAAACCAGAACCATGTTTAGGCCACGAAACTTTTCTGTATTTCTCTGTAATATGTTATAGTTAATGATTAAAATCTCGTTATACTAACTACTAAAACAGGGTAGTGGTTTTCTAGAAAACCTTTCATCCCGTTTGTTTGTTCTCTTAAGGCATCAATGAGGAATTTCTTCTTTCCTGATCATCTCTAGTTCTTATTTAATGAAATTAGTTCTATGGCAATTCTGGCTGAATACTAGTGGAAAAAACCCCATATGAACAATGTATAGCTTTGTAATAGTTTGGCTGTGGTATTACACCTTTTCAAAATTTTTACTAACTTTCAGAATAAGCTGTATTTTTTTTATCTTTCACCACACACTTTCAAAATGCTCACTAAAACGTGTTTTTGTGCCAAGTGACAAATAGAAGATGCATTTCTTTGCATCAGTTTAATTTCACCGTCTTGTTAAATTTTGAATAGACTGCACTTCTCATCTCTAAAAGATAATTCATATTAGATGTTTGCAGAGGTTTCACTACCAGGCTACTAGGAAGGAAATTAACGCCATCCCAGCTGAAACCAGGACAATGTTGCATAATTAATATTAATCACAGAAGTAAAAATGTATTTCTTTTTAAAGGTACATATATAGCAATGACTCTGTTCCTGAAGGCTAAGAGCAGGGGTGGACAGAGGGAATTCAGCTGGATGTAAAGGCTGACCCTACTAACCACCCATTAAGTGTATGTCATCATTTTGATTTGCATAGATGCTAATAAAAGCAAGGTCATTACTGACCAGGGCAAGGCCTGACAGAAGCCAAGCACAGAGGAACACAAGGCTGTAAGCTGTTGGGCTGTCAGCTCAATACAGCTGTTTTCCAATGCTTGTGTTCCCTTTTCCCATCAAAGAGACATTTGTCTGTCTGAACCTTCTCACTGTTGGAACACCTGTCTGTGCATCATTTGACAGCCACATTATTCTTGTGAGAATCCAAGATCATGAAGAGTAAGCGACATACTGCAGGTGCTGGGTTTTTTTGTATTTGAGATCAGTTTAAAATCCTTTAGTCATAGCTCCTGAGCTGTTCTACGAACTAGTGCATCTCAGCCTCAATCTTTTCAGTTTATGTTTCTCTCTCTCTCTCATTTCATAGCTCTGTTTTCCTAATTTACTCGTAACACATCTCTCAGAGCAGTTGAGTGTTATATCATCATCTTTGCCCAGAGAAAAGCAGAACAGGAGAATTATTAAAGTATTCATAAAACAGAAATATTGCTGTTTTTTCCATATTTTAACCACATCATCCAGTGTATTCTGTCAGGTTCAAAACCCTCTGGAAATTCATGTTGTACCACTGACAAGTGTTATCCTGAACTTGCCTCTCAAGTTTTAGAGCTTCGGTTCAGATGGACATTTAATTAACACTCCTGTAGCCTTTTCAAAAAATATTTTCTTTTTTTTCCCCCTGTCATTTAAAGTAGCCAATACAGCAGACTTTACTGGACTTAGGTTATGGGTTTTTTTCTTCTTGTACAAGTTCAATTATGCCCCCATCTGTAATGCTTCTTTACGTTGGATCAGCATATAAACTATTCAAGCTAATCCTCTAGTCCAAGAAAAATTGGAAGCAAAGAAAAAAACTGCAATGAAAATGGAAATTAAAAAGAATAAATTTCACCATAAACTGAAAAAAAATTTCTCTGTATTTCAAAGAAAACCTGAAATTTAACATGAAAGTTTTATCTGACTTCTTCTGACTATAACATAACAGTCTGCTTTGATAAGGAGTTTTATTGTCCTTGTTCAAAAAAGCAAACTTGAATCAGACCTTGAACTCAAAAATAACAGATCAGCACCAGGTTGACCAGTAGATGAGCCTGAGAGAACAGGTAAATTTCAAAGAGTCTTTCCAGGGGAAGAAAGAGGATGAATCACCTGCCCTTGCTCTGAAAGCAACAGCAGTGCCCAAGCATTGGAGCCAAAGGCTGTGATTGCTCATCACCATCCCAAAACATCTCTCTCCCACTTACCATGTGGTACAGGTATGGATAAAGACAAATTGGGGGTGTAAACCTTCTTCCCTAAATCGAAACCAGGTGCATCTTGATGTCTTTAGAATAAAATATGCAGAGCTGGAACCACTGAGAGTCTGGCCCAAGGCAGGTGGAAGTTGGTAGGAGCCTTTCAGCTCCTGATATTAGATGTTGCACTGGATGCTTGCAGCTACTCGGTTGTTACTGAAGTCAGCAAAGGCAACCGCACAAGAGCAACAAGGGACCAATTCTTCTTTTTCCTCTTTCCTACAGTAGGAAAATTGCCTAATTCTAACTGTCAAAACCAAAGTTTGCTGAAATCAATAGCAGTCTGTCCAAGTGGGAGCCAGTGAGCAGCGCAACAGCGACAAATAGCAGCTGTGGCACGTACCTTGCTCCAGGTCCTTCTGGAATGAGAGCCACTAAAAATAGAAACAGCACCGTGACAAATGTCAGCCCAGTGAACATACTCTGGTTTTATCATGGTCAAACTGCTTTCCTACCAGTGGGGGGATTTGATTCTCCATCTGTGCCAGAGGGATAAAACCAAACAAACTCCTTTATAATTCTTGGACTCTCTTGTAGTTTTGTGCTTGAGACAAGGAACAGTTAGAAACAGAGTGGGTTTTGTATTTCTCCTAAAAAAATCTGATGTAACACAAAAATTACTATATCAGCCAAACGTGAAAAAGGGTTAAATCACAAGATAGACATCCTCTTTTTTCCCCTCTTTTCCCAGTATCAGCTGATATCAGCAGGTACCTGAAAGACATCACAAAGCCTCAACACCTTGAATTAAACCTAAGTTGTGCAGAGGAAGTCACACATTATTTGTCTTCATTAAATTGGCTCCTCCAAGTTTGGCTCTACTAAACAAAGCTGGCAGAAGCAAACAAAAAGAAACCCTTTGATACTGCAAAATATGGAGCAGAGATTTATCAAATATGTCTTTGACTTTACAAACACTGCTGTTGATTCTTATGCAGATGAGGCAATTTAAAAATTGTGTTCCATCAATTCATGGTTCTCAGAGTTAATAAAGTTTTTTTATTAATGGAAAAATTCTCCCTGCTGGACTTCAGAACCTATTGATTTTATTTGAGTAGCTTAGTGGCAGACTGCTAAAGGTATGAGTTCAGGAGAGCTGATGCAGCGAAAGGAAAGACAGTATCTCTTACAAAAATTTAATTATCTTGACACTAAAACTGCATTTTATTTTAAAAATTAATCTCCATTTAAAAAATAGGCAATGTCTAAAAGCAAAATGCCTGTCATGTGGTATCGGCAAATCTGAAATGTAACTGCAGGCAAGAATGATTGATTATACCTAAGGCAAAGAGCCATGATATGATAATAAAACTGGTTAGACAGAAAAATATTTGACTGAGCAAGAAACCTAAGCTGGGTCTCCAGAAATGAATGTTCTTGTAAAAATACAAATAGAAGTGTGAAGGTTACATAGACCTGAAGATGTTATGTTCCCTGTCTTCTGCTGGGTGGTAAAATCAAAGATCAGCAGAAGAAACGTTGGTGAAACCAGCCCGGATCATTAGTGCAATGCTTTTTAACATTGTTTTTCCAACATGGAAAGGGAGGAGAGCGTTCAGCCGATACACTCATCTCTCAGCCACAAGAGAATGCTTTCAGTTTTTCCCAGGCAGGATTTTTGATGGAGTTATCCTGGAGCGTATTCCCTGCTCTTTATTACAGCTTGGTATTGGTGTGTATAGAAGGGCAGTTTTCTGGTGCTTACAATGTGCTACTTCCTAAAGTGTGCTGTAACATAGAGAGACTCTGTGTGTGTGTGTGTGTGTCCATGCTTATACAGAGATGGGTGTGTAATGTATTGATGAAGTACAGAAACACACACACTCACTGCCATGTCCATAGAAACACACTTTGTATGAAAAAAACCCCACATAATTGCAGAAAAATGTGCAGAGTGTATTTAATATTCTCCTTTCCTTAGTTGCAGGGTTTAAGGCTGTAGTGATGGTTCCTGCTTCTGCAGGAGCAGCAGATCTGTGTGCTGAAGGGGTGATATCCCTGGTATGATATCATTGTGTTGCCAGTGTGTAGGAATCATAATTTCTCCCTGGGCATGGGTGTGCTTTGAAGTGGAGATAAATCTACAATGCCATTTACACACAATGTGTGCTGAAGAGCAGCCTTGTCTTGGAGATTTTAGAATTATGTTCTAAATGTTGTGTTGTAAAAGAGCAGGAGACTGGGAGACTTGGGATGGAAAAGTGAGAGATGTGCCCAGAATCATGTGAGTGTCTTAAAATAACGGCCCTTTATTAAAACATTATTAGCAACCCCCTATTTTCTTCTAGAACTGTTAAAATACAAAATCTACTCTCTTTACCCTGTTACTGCTGCATTCCCACCAAGCAAAGTAAGAGCCTGGTTAATCTTCTGTCTGGGAGGTGTTTAATCCTTCAGCTTTTTTCCAGTTCACGTATGACTTTGAAAAGCTTCAAAAATATCAAAGAATAAAGTAAAAACTGAACCTGATGAGTTTTACAAATCAGTAAAGAAAGAATAATAAAAAACCCCCAACTAAATTAAATCTTCAGAAATAGACCCGTGTAACTGCAAGGACAGCAGTGCTTATCTACACAAAGCAGTAGCAAAAGCAAAGAAAGAACTGGGAATCCTACTGATAGAAGAAAAACAAAGTATTTATGCTATGGCCAAGGAGGAGATGCAGAACCTGGACGGCATCTGAACAGTGATAATGAAAATATTTCCCTTATCAGCTTTAAGTTCACTGACATAATAACATTTCTGGCAGTGTTGAGAACAGACATTCTTTGCGTACACTGAGTATGAACCCCCTTTTAGCCCCCTTTTATTCCCAAATAACTTCCCTCAAGTGTCTCCTAGTCCATCCAGTGCTTGGGCTGGAGCAGCTCTGACAGAGAAAGGGCAAAGAACATCATCTTCACCTGACATTTGTGGTTAGGTAAACTTGTAGACCAAGAGAAGGTAAAGAGTTAGAGATAAATAGGGCAGACTCTAATAATGAAAGAGGATAGCAAAGCCTTCCCAGTGTTGCCAGGTTCACATGTATGGAGTGCAGTAAAAGGCAGAATAGGAAATAAATCTTAGACATAGCAGACCTATACTCAGTTGAAGTCTGTGGATCACATCTTGCTGTTGAAGTTCTTCATCATGCACAGTTATAATATGAAAGCAGAATTTTCTGGGCTGTAATGTGGCAATTGAAATTGATTTATGGACAGAGAGCCTTCGGAGTGATATCCCACTGAAATTTCAGAGCCAAAGGTCTTGCCACCAACAAACAGCCAAGTGCTTCTGGGATCTTAATGACAGAGAAATGTAAATCAGTCACCAAAAATATGGTTGAAAGTTTTGCTGTTCAGTTTGAATATATCACATGGACCCTTACCCTCCCCCAAAATAAAGCCCTGTAGATGTCACTAACACAGAATCCAGTTTACAATATAATTATTAGGGCAAAGCGTGTTTATTAAGGCATCTATGATTCAAATTTGCCATAATTTCTACTCTCTAAAAGTCTGAAAAAACCTTGCTTTTCACTGTGGAGGTCATTCAGGAAGTTCTGTGTGTCCTCAGTGTGAGATCAGGTAGGCATCATCACTCACACAAACACACATCCATTCATCAATTTTATAGCTCTGAGAATTTCTACAGGCTGGATCAAATTAACACATTCTGTTTGAAATGAGAGACATTACAGCTAAAATACTGAAAGTGTTTTTTAAAACACTCTTTTACAAAAATTATCCCTCTAAAGCTGTATTGCAAAACTGAATAGTCAGGTCTGCTCTTGTTTGATTTTTACTCTAGATGAATTCTTAATAGCTAAAGTTTCCACTGAGACTTGTAGGCACTCAGCATGTTTTAAAATTGAGTAAGAATATTTACACAAAGTCTTTGAATTAAAGAACTGTGTTACATGAATGCCTTTTATAATGTGAGCCCAAGGATTCAGCCTGCTGAAGGACATTGATTCCTGGTGTTTGTGTGCTTTGCCACCAGGAGAATCCACACCACACTCCCCCAAATGTCTGGGGAATGTATTCTCCATATGGAGACCTGCCTAAGCTGTGCAGAATGAAACACCTGAATGAGATTTGAATATGTACCTCATCTAGAAATACCTTCTACCTGTTAGATAATATACAAAATTATGCCAAATTTACATTATATATCTAGCAGTGGTTCTGCCTATTTCTTTTACCCACAGCTGTAATAGGTTACAGAAACATATCCAGAAGATCTTATTGGAGATCCCATCTCTTGGTTTCCACATAAAATAAGTGCATGGTTGATTTACCAGAATCTGGGATTACTCAAATACACTTTTAACCTGCTCCAGTCAGGAGGGATTGAATTAATATTCCTGGGGATCTGTTTAAAATAATGTAGTGGTTAAGGCATTCTGGAGAAACAGAGAGAAAAAGGAAAGGGAAAAAAGGAAGCTTTAAGTTTGTCTTTGTTTATCTGAATGTTACATTTTGTACAAGGTGAAATAGCCTACAGTCTTGTAATTTAAGATGTGGAAAAAGCCTAAGGCATTTGATGTGCCTGAATAATTTGTTGTATTGACATGATATTTAGAAAAAAGGACATGTATTTATATTATGTGTTTTGTCTACCTAGTGCCTTAGCATCCTTTTGGTAAAGGTTTGGGTACCATTTTTTGTAATTTGTGTTTGCTTGTTTCCCTGCATAAGATCACACAAGGTTACTGTTCCTGTATTCACAACAGGTATTACATTGTAATTCCCCGACGATCTACTGACAGGTTGAAAGAAAAGTATACATTCTTCATCAGTGCATGTCTCCCCTTTTTCCTTCTAATTTAGTTTTTCTTCTCCTTTCCCCCCTATGGAAGAGTGCAATGATGTCTAGAAGACTAGGAACAGCTATAATTTCTGTCTTTTAAAAATCTTTATACATTCTGTGATATAAATTATTTCCTACTTACAAAATAACATCTGAAGAAGGAGATATTTTTAAAAATATGACTCAAGATTTCTATCCTAACATAGCCAGGAACCACACTAAGCATTTTTCTAGCAAGGGTTTTGAGGAGATGTTCTCCGAAGGAAAGGAGGGAAGAGAAACGTCAGTAATATTGGTGCTTGCCTCAAGCCATTCTGTTGACAATACGGGGTAATTAACAAAATTAACCATGTGTTTTATGGATCCGCGACCGGGGCTAGCTGCCCCCAGCCCCCTTTGTCAGGGCTAGGCAGCCGACCCAGGATTCAGCCTGCAGCCACGAGTTCCGCCCCTTCGGTTCCGCAGCCGCCGCTGCTGGGGCTTCGTGCGAGCGGGCAGCTGCACGCGCTCCTCAGGGCAGAGGAGGAGGTGGTGAAAGCCCAAAGACCCCGGAGACAAAGAACGAACGAGGAGGGGTATCCTTCCTTGGACCACAGCAAGCTTTATTAGCCGGATCCGGGCGGAAGCGATAACTCCCGGAGAGGACCCGCGCCGAGGCTTTTAAGGTGAGGAAAACCCGGTGGAGTTTAGGGTGAGAATCAATAGGAAGGGGGCAACTGGGAGGAACCAGGGTACAATCAACCAACGGGGTGATAACAAGGGGGAGACAGTCAGCATGCACCTATGGGGTGCCGAGCGGCTTGGAGGGTTCTGGAAGAAGAGGCATGGCTAGCTTTGGGGGGGCGAGGCTTAAACTCGGGAACTGCCCAGAGACCCACCCTCCGATTCTGATTCGTCAATCCAGGGGAGAGCCCTGTCCGGATTGACAAGAGGGGGTCTCTGGGGCGACCAGGAGGATGCCCTGTAAGAGCACACCCCAACAGTTTTATGCATTTTTAGGTAAACACAGAATATTAGTTACACAGGAAAGAGGTCTGTCATTGGTGGGTGTGTAACAGGGGTTACACCAGGGATCTGTTTGGCTGAGTGCTCTCATTCTTCGCTCGGCAGCAAGAGGGGCTAAAGAGAAATCAGAAACAGAGACTGCATGGAGCAAGTTTTCTTCCCAGCATGCTGCTCTGGCCTGTAGGACAGTGTGAAGTCTCAGGAAGGGAAAGAAATTGGGTTAGAAAACTCTCCCATCCTTAACATTTCCAGTTCATAGATTCAGGAGCCCCAGTTATCAGATTCAGGATCAGCTTCTAGGGCTCTATTTTGGTTTTTTTCTTCCCCCTTTTGGCTTCCAGCTCTCTTAAAGTGTTGTATGGGTTCATGTGTCTGTTTTTAAGATCTCTACTTGATGTAGATCCTCTTTAAACAATAGCTTGCAAGTTTTGCGTCTGTGATGCGAGTATTACTTCTCTATTTTTCTCCTTTTCTATTTTTCTGGTGGTTTTTATTAGAAAGAACCAGATTCTTCTCTGATAAATAATTTAAATTGCCCAAGTTGATTTTATTATCCTGTGTTTTTTCATCAAGCTTTGGACAAAACAGAAGTTATATCCCCTTCCACCACCTCTTATTCCATTCCCAGGGTGTAGGAGGAAAATATTTCAATGTAATGGTGAGTGAAGAACATCAGGAAATCACAGGCATTTTGAAGTCGTGGTCCCAAACATTGCTTACAGATATTAACTGGCCATTTAGTATTGGAATTGTTTTAAAAAACATTAGAAGTATTGCATGAGATGGTGTCTGGATGCTGCTGAGTGAATATTTAAATTTTTTTCCACCTCCTCTCTCTCTGGCTCCTGATGACAGCTAGATGGTCACATGGGCAAGCTGCCACCTTCCCACCTTTCAGTCATTATCATCCCACTCTCACTCTACAGGTACCACACATCCTGCTCCACTGCCTGCATTGATTTTGTTGTCCTTATGTATGAAATTCGAGTTTCTCATTATCTCTGTCAGGGCTTTATTTCGGGGCATAGTATGTGTTCTATTTCATTTTCCAAGGATTGTATACAGGGATGGGGTACCTTTTTTGGGGATCAGAAAGAACACACCTGTCTCCCTGGAGGCTGCACCTGGCTCCAGTCATTTTTTTACTCTCTGAGCTTACTGAGAGTCTAATAGCACTGATTGATTTTCCTGAGAATGTAGAGAAGCCTTCTCTGTTCACTGTGATATGATGAATTCATGTAATTGAGTTGGTGCATTCAATATAAGTCAGAAGGGTAAAAACCAAGAACATGTGTGTAATGGTGGCTTTTAACAGCAGTGCACTGTTGCTTTGGTGACAGTCTATTGAGCCCTGGGCCAGCTGCTGAATTTTGTAAATGCAGTATCTTAATATGATTTTGGTAGGCCAGGGAAGCAACGAAGTAGAAGTGGAATTTCATACAAAGGTAATGTGCTGTATTTGGGGTTGGTTTTTATACAAGGCTGGTACGAATCAGGAAGGTTTTAAGCGTTACAGAGCATTGTAGTTCTAATAATTTGCCTTCATTTTCTATAAATCATGGAACCAAGTGACTTAGATCCAGATTTGTTTTTTCTATCATGACATGTTGTCAGGATTTCAGAGGCAGAGAAATGAAAACTCTAAGCTGCTGCTGATGTTTTTCAGAGATTCAACCTCTTTGGTCCTTGATGCAGAAGCAGGATAGTTCCAGCCATCTTTCTGTGAAACGACAACTCCCTGCTGGTGCCCTGCTGCTGCTGCACCACTGCCCTGCCCAGCGCAAGAGGGTGGGGAGATGTGGGCACATTCTTCACAATATTCTGATTTTTTTGTAATGGAAGGCAGCATGTAGAGGATTAAAGAGAGATCGGTTTTTAAACACAGAGTTTAAATGCTGATTTAATGACACTGGTTGATAATCCTGTTATTGTTTCCCCACAAAGGAAATTTACTTGTTTGAAGGCTGCAATGTGTGAAGTGTGAGCCATACTTTTTCATCTACACCTCAGTGAGAAGGACAGGACCCTTGCACAGTTCTCACCATAATCAGCAGCTCTGCTTGCACCAGCACGTTATGTGAAAATAGGGCAGTCCAGCAGGTGAAATGCAGCTTCCTGGGAATGGCAGGAGCTGCTGCACAGAGCACAAACCAACAGCTGTCTGAGAAAAGACCCAGCGATAACTTCTGCACCTGAACAGCTTGGGCAGTTCCAATAACAGAGCAGCTATTTTCCCCTGATTATCCTTATCACCTGCCTTTTCAGAGGGTTCATGGCAGAAGCAGCACAGGGGCATGGCAAGGCTGCAAGGTCAGATCCTCTTCTTCCCCTTCAGACAAGAGAGCTTCACAAAATGAGAGGTTCACAGACTCAGAGATCTGAGACTTTTTACACATATATATGTATACACACACACATCAGAGTGAGTGGGGAACTGCTGCTGAAGCTGATAAAACATCAAGTAAAGTAAGAAATCAGGCAGGAACTGTATTATGGCAATAGGTGGGGTCCTGGAGCTCTCCACAGCAACCTCCCTGGTGGGTAGCTCTTTGCTGTCAGACAGTATTGCCTTCTCCACGTTCAGCGTGTTGGGAGACAAAGCCTGAAAACTTTGAAATAAAGAAAAGCCCATCAGTTTGAGCTGAGTTTTGAGCAAACCTGTACAAATTTGGCTGCCATCTGCAGCCCTATTGAAATGTGCTTTACAGTACAGACTGATGTGTGCAAAGGGTGAAGATCCAGGCTCTCTCTTGCTACAGTTTTTGTCAGAGCCTTGTCTTTTGTTGTTAAAATGTGGAAATTTGAATTTTAAAACGCTCTGCAGAAGGTTTCTTTTATTTGGTTTACTCTAAAGTAAAGCAGAAATGCTTAGATGTTATTTGAATGAGTAATTTCAGATCTCAGAATCAGCAAGCAACTCAACATGAGGTCCTTGCATTACATGTCTCCCTGCAAAATAAATAAATATATATACACAAATAAAAGAAATTAGTTATCTTTGGGGATATTAGGAGGAGTACAGTATATGGATTTAAGAAATTTTTTTACCTGATTATCCAGCATTGCTCAGACAGATGAAGCAGTACTTTATATACTTTTAGTATCAATATATTTTATAAACTGCTGAACCGCTTACATTAGTGCAGAAAGAACCACAGAAGAGATTTTAGGAGCTAAAAAAATATACTGCTGTGAAAGACTTAAAGAATTCAAATCTGTTTAACATCTCAGGAAGAAAAGACGATTTGATTGCAGAGCAAGTATTTTCGTGTGGAGAAGACGGTGGATAGAAAAAGAACCTTTAATCTCGCTGAGACGAGCAGGGGAGAGTCATGCCTGGAAGCTGATTTAGAGCAATTCAAATGACAATTTGTGCAAATAGTTTAAAGTGTGATGATGATTAGCCTTTGGTACGTAAAGAAACAGCAGGGAAAACAGTAGATTGTCTATCTCTTGGTACCTCAAATGAAGACTGGTCCTTTAGGAGAAAGATGGTTATGCTTTATTGAGCTTAATAGAGGAGTAACTGGATGTAATAGCCAGTGGTATACTGGAGATTGAGTGTGATGATCTAATGGTTCTCCTGGCCCTAAACTTTATGAATCCCTTGAAAATCCATGCAGACAGAATCACAAAATAGAAGGGTTTACTTTAGCTCCCGAATGCTGCAACTGCTGAAATGTGCTCAGCTCTGTTCCCTGCACAGATGGAGTGGCAAACACCAAGCCAAACTGCCTGCATAGCAGGAATATTCACATCCCAAAATTCTGGTCACCCTTCTCTGTGAAACCCATCATGACTGGCAGAAAACACATTTCAGGAGCATGGGCCTGTCAGGCTTATTTGTTAATGAAAAGGTTCACATGACATTGCTTTCCAAATAAACATAGTCTAGTAACTAACTGTGTTAGTGTGAGGTAACTGTGTGAGGTAAAATGTACTGTCACTCTGATGGCCCTATTTGCCCCACATTTCTGCATTTATATATATTTTGGGTCATCATCATTACATGTTTAGGTCTGCAGTTGAGCATGGAGCTGACGCCAAGTCTATGATCATTCCACTTTTAATTCTTCCACATCAGAGACTTCTATAGTGTGACCCAGACAAGGCCAGTAGTTATTATCTGTTGCTGTAAAATAAAACATGCTTTACTTCTTATAATTTCTTTGTTAATTAGGCAGGTTTAAAGGCTTCCATGAGTTGTATATGAGTGTGTCCTTCTGAAGTATGAAGAAACCACCTGACTTGTTTTGCCTCTAAAAATTTAGTACTTTATTTATAATTGCTTTGGGGAAGGAAACAGCAAAACTCTGACCAATAGGGGAATATTTCAGCCCTCGGAGTGATCCCAGAGATGGGCTAGAAGTGAAAAGAATTTATCCAGACAAATTTTTAGGTATTCCCCTCACCAAATGAAGGGGGTAGGGGGTAGTCCCTCTCATCCTTCATAACTCATAGTTTCTTAAACTTTGCGACGCCTCTAGCATTTTAAGGGTCTGCTGAATTCCTTAAGCTCCAGTGCCAGCTCTTGAACTCCACATTGATTTTCCTTAAGTGTCCTCGAATAAAACATATAAAGTAGGCCTGTGTCTGAAATTCATGTTCCTGCCAGACACCTTTCCTATGATATATTGCAGCAATACATCAGAGAAAAGCAGCCCCGGTGATCTATTGCAGGAACACTGCACATTCTTGTAGAAGGAATGAACACGAACTCTAAACTGAGAACTTGAACAGCTTTTTGAAGTTGTCTTCTGGCAAAGGTACTAATACCTGTTGTGTTTGTTGATCAAATGTTGAATGCAACTTTTTGTGTGCTACTGGTGCACTGATTGGTGATAAAAGTGATTCTGCTTTCTATCTGCAGGAACGAATTACAAACATTCAAGTTTTTTTTTACAGAGGTCTGTAATTAAGAGCTAAATACACACTGATATTGAAAACATGCTTTGCATTTAGAAAGAGAGAAATAATTTTTTACACTCATTTTCTCTGATGTCATTTGAATGAGAAAAGAGCGAGTAAGTGTTACCCGTCAAGAGTGTAATGAAAACTGAGTCATTAACATCTGAAATTTATAGTGTAAAAAGGAATAGCTTCTGTACCTTATTCCATTTTTCTAGAGGAAAAGGACCTGTTATTCACAGTTACTCTTATGGGCTCAACAGTACCAGAAATATTTCTCCTCAGTGGTGTTTTTACATGGACCTTTTTCACTGAGAAAAGGAGTGTGTCTTCCATTGAAGTCACCTATTATCAATAATTTTATCTCTTTGATATCTTTTTTCACTGACCTGAAAAATCTTGAGCCTTGCCTTACAGTCCTGCCAGTCTCCCTCCTGTGCTGCCAGCAGCTGAGTTTGGGTAGGTGGCTCGTGCAGCGATCCCTTGTGTTGTTGTCATGGCTCCTTCAGTTTGCATCCGCAGATGCTTGTAACTAACCAGTGGTATATTGAAATTTCACCAAATTCCCACAGCCTGAAACTTGTGTCTTCAAACTGCATTCCTGATTTATCAGAGCATCAATTATTGCTGCTATACACTGAACTGTCTCACAGCAAATAAATATTTCTCATCATTCCGCACCACAGTGCAGTCAGTACTCATGGTTGTTCTGCCTGAACACTTGGGTCAGGATGGTATCAGTTGTGGCTTTATATCAGAAGGCTAAAAACTCAGTTTTAGCCTCTGCCACCACTCATTAACTGACTATCCTGAACCAAAACAACATTTCCTTTTGTGGCATCTTTGATATGGAGAGATTTGCTACAATTTGCTTTCTGTCTGGAGCTCAGCTCTGCTTCCTTCAGGCCAAAAATGTGACTGTTGTTGCTCCACTTTCCAGGTCTTGCTCTGGCATACAGCTTTGTAAAAGTGATCTCTTCTTAATTTTGGCCAGAAGTTATATGATGGAGCCAAGAAATCATTTCTGGATACAAGCTCCATCGAAACTTATATGCTTTCATATGGTTCTGAATCACTCAAACAGGCCTTTTTCAGAGAAGATGTGCTGTCAGTGATGTTTAAAGACATTTAACCTCAGTGCTTTGGATTATTTGACCTGCCAGCACAGCCATATTGCACTGAAAGTGTGTGAAGCTGGGAATGAGACCAAGGTAAAACTCCAGGTCTGGTCTCCTCTGTGTCTCCACAGTCAACTTTCCTGGGTCCTTATAACATTATTTATTTCCTACCCATCAGATTTCTTCATAATCTCTGCCTCTCTTTCAAAGCATAAAGGAGAAAAATAGAAAAGAGGAAAGCCTAGCTTTAAAAAGAAAATAACTTAGAAGGTAATAGTCTTTTTTTGCTTTCTTCATTTCATTTTTCCTGGACAGCCACCTTGCCTGGCTGTCTTCCAGCCTCTCTGTCCATGGTAACACAAAATGTTGCACAGTCTCTTAAGGTTCAGATCAGCTATTTTTATTGAGAGAAGGATATGTACTTCTTTATGTAGCATGTGTAATACAGTATGTAAACTGAATGCACAAGGCAGCTGAAAAAATAACTGAATAAAACTGCCATAAGAATACAGATATCTGAAGTTGTGGAAATGGCCTAAGGTGCTCACTTACTGTTGTAGTGAGAAATTTTAAAACTAATGACAGTTATTTTCTGTGAGACAGCCAATCTGCCAGCCTGAAATTAACTTCAAGATTTTAATAAGCCTACAGTAGGGGGGTCAGGCAGGTGCCACAACCTCAACTACAGCAACTGCACAACCAGGAAGAGTCAGTTTGTCACCTCAGGAGGGCAAACTGGCTGGCATCAAGCTTGGCTGGCATCCGATGGAGGAAGATTTGACTTCTTCCAGTTGCCACATGGTTTCCTACCCATTCGACTTCTCTGATGAGTAGATGATTTTCTGATGTTCTCTGATGAACCATAGCAGGTTCGTCAAGGGGAAAATTACCTGTATGTAGTCTGTGCTGGCTTGGCCTCTGCTGGCTGATCTTGAAATAAGCTGAGATGTATTTGCTTGCAGGAGTTGTCTGATTTGATTTGCAGTGTGCCTGCTCTTGAAAATAAGAAAGTTTTAAATCCCAGGCTCATTTTTGCGTTACACTAAACATCAGGTCTGCTGTCAGCAGCAGTGACCACTGGAGCCAGGCCAGCTCTCAGAACAAGCACGGTCACGTATCTGGCTGTGAGCAGGAGAGAAGCGCAGCAAGAAATCTTGCAAGGAACCTTCTGCCTTTAATCTATTTTCCCCACCCCTTTTGCTGGCTTAGTTCCTGGATGTGGCCCTGAGACTACCCTGCTGGGTCCAGTGAGTGTGGATCAATCTTGCTTACCCACACTTGGCCTCCTCTAAGCTACTCACTCTCATGATTCTTGGTTAGAAGAGATATTTTTGTGGTATAATTCATTCTTTAGCAGCTCCTCTCTCTGCTAGAGGTCTTGCTTTGTAAGGGCAAAAAGGAGAGAGGTAAGCAAACACACATGCAGAAACTATACCTATGTAAAATAATAGATATTTCTTGCTTACAGCCTGCTCTGCTTGTTGTGACCTTGCTGGAGCCACAGGTGGAGCGGGGAGTACTGGGCACAGACCTCTGGGACAAAGCAACCAGTGTGTGAGCCCTTGCTCTGTGAGAGACATTCTGGGTCAAAGGCTGACACACCATGGCTGAAACTGCACAGCTCTAAAGGGGTAACACCTGAACTTCTTTTGGAAAAGCTTCAAAAGACATGGAGATCATGTGGCTGCACCCTGAACACTGACTGCTCTCTACTGTCCTTAACAATACAGATGAAATGGGATTTATATTTCCTCATATTCTCTTGGAGCACATACCCACTTCCTGTTTGCACAGCTCCCACCGACTCCTGATTTTGCCTTTTCATTGATATCTATGTTGTTTCATTCATATTTATATATGTATCTATATTTTTTGGAAGTAATTTAAAATTAACATATTTAGAGGAATATTTCAGATCAGGAAGATTTTAGGTTAGAATCTACAGGCACAATCTTAGTTAATTTTTGCTTCAGGCTCTAGGTAAAAGTGGAGCCTTACTATAATAGCAATTATGGGTGGTTATTACTCTTGATTAAAATTAAATTAAGCTGCAGTTGGCAACTAAAAAGATTAAATCATCACATAAAAACTGTCAGCCTTTCATTTTAAACATCTGCTAGTTAAGCGTGACAGTGGCACTGATGTGGAGTATTTGCCAGATATCTCATCAACAACCACCTTTGTATCATCAGATAATTGAGACAATATGGTCTGAAGTAAATCATATTTCAAATATGACTGCATCTCACACACTGCATAGCACTTAGACATCTTTCTTAAGGTCAGATGTAAACAATTTCAGTATTTTAGGATTATTTAATTTTCAGATGTAGCATTCTCTGGTGATAAATTGAAAATACTTTTTGGTCGTATCAGTATCCAATGTATTAATGGCTGGGATCTAAGGGATTTATCTGGCTGCTCTTTTCTTTTCCTGGCCCAGGTTTCCAGTGTCTGTAACTCTCTACAATCCTACTGATATCAGTACACCAGACTGATTTTGCTGGCTGATTTTTTTTGAGGGTATTTAGAAGTTCACACCTTCCTGAGGACCTCAGACTAACATAAGCCACTATCTGAACTTCTGCCTGTGCCTCCTCTGTAGCAGAGAGGAGGGTTTTATTCTGGTACCAGGCATAAAAGGGCCCTGTCAGCATATCCAGACTCCTGGAGGAATCTCAAGAAAAAGAGACCTCCTCAATGTGACGTGCTGTAAGAAAATGCAGATCTGAAACTGTGAGAGCGCTTGGGGGAACCCAGAGTCGTAAGAAGAAAAATTCTAATTCTAAGATATTGCAACATTTAGGTGTTGATTTTGATCTCTTGAAGCTACTCGTGAAGAAGGTCACACATTTGCATGGAGTGCAAAATTTAGGAAGTTTTTGATGTAAAAAAGTGGAAATAAAAAGTAACCCAGTTTTAAGTGGCAATTTAATAGTAATTTAAACTGAGAAGTCGTCCTCAGTCCTACTGCAAAATCTGTTACGAAAATGTGTTATGAAGACTAGAAACCTTTCATTTTTAGGGCAAAAATGCAGTGCAAAAATACTGTGTCAGTTTAAATTGTGGCTGTTTAAACTCAGGCATGCCAATGGTAGAGGTGGGAGGGACCTCTGCAGCCCAGTGCTCACTTCACTGGGGATATGTTGCTCCTACTGAATTGCTTCTACTGCTGCTCCCTACACCAGGTGCTTCTTAAAATTAATTCTTTATTCAGAAATATCTTCCCTACCATCACTGGGCTTATGATTCTTGCTAAACTGACAACTCAGCTGAGGCTTCTGGGTAATAAATGTATGAATATCAGGACAATGTTAGAAATCTAGTGCATTTAGCTGGAAAACAATTGGTACTGTAGCTTTGAGAAAGGAGAGAAACTTAATTAGCTTTTCAACAAAATAGTTTTTAAAACTCAATAGAGCACTGGCTTCTTTGCTTATTGCCAACATGCAATGAAAGTACAAAGGAAAATAATTAAAGACACTGAGCAGTCATTAGAAGTTACTGCACTTCAGCACTGAGCTCCATTGTCTGTGCTCAGTGGGAACTGACTGCTCTCCTCAGTCAGCAAGATGGAGGTCAAGTGGAAATGGCACTTCTGGATGCTTTCTGAGAGTAATTTGCCATTTCTACTGCTCCCAAACTTTCACATTCTGGCTGCTATGCTTCACTTAAGAGATCAAATATATAACACAATATTTTATATTAGATTTTTTGAAAAAAAAAATCCAGGGCAGTAGAAGGAATAATTTTATTTAATAATGTGATTAATTAAAATTTCATAGGTAAATCATCTGTTGCAACTCTCTATTAGTGGAAATCTAGTTATCAATACTTATGTGGGAATCTGACACAAGGATATTTACTCACAGTGAAGAAATCTGCCAGCAAACAAATGTCCTTATTTTAGTGCTTGACAGTCAAGTTAATGCCTTTTATTAATTCGGAAATGTTCAGATGAAATGTGTAATGTGATTATTTATTGATGTACAGAGTGTCTATTCAGACTTCATGGAGTATTATTATTGGTATTGGTATTATCTTTTATTTGCTGACAGCTTTCAGTATGTCTGATATTTAAAGACTTAAAAATCTCTTCATTAAAAGATTTGACCTCCCACCTCTCAGGGGAGACAAAATCTCTGGGATTCCAGCACTGAGGTGACGCAGACATCCAGCTCAGCAAGAAAAAGTCATCTCTCTCTATGGCTTGCACTTTTTCAATCAACAGAAATTCCTTAGGATATTGGATTTTTAGGATTTTCTTCCATAACCTTGGAAAAAATGTAGTTATAACTGACTTTTCTCTGCTCCTTCTTGAGCTGGAACATAAGAGGACCAAAAAGTGGGATGGTGTGGGTGAGATGCTTTCTGGTCTGAAACTAAACTCTCAGATGATGTGTACTGAGCCCTCCATCTTCTAACTGACATGATGTCATCAGATTCTGTCTGATCTTGAGCTTCCCCTGCAAGTTTCAGGGCTGCTCTTATGCTTGATTTCCATCTCTTGCCTAGGATTCTTGGTCTAGGATTCACCCACATTGTTATCTTACACTTTCTATATTGGGAAAAGAAATACTCCCAATGGACTAGGAGTCCAGTGGACTTCCAGTGGCCTGTTTTCATCTCTTCCCTGTCAACATCTGCCCTCTGGACTGTTTTGTGTCTCATACTTCCTGGTTGCCTGCAGACTGTGATGTGTAATTTGTACAGGAGGGAAGGTTCACCACTCCTAGTTCCACACACAACTACATGAAACCTAAATGACTTCACCTTAAGAGCTCAGAATTGGGTATTATAGGTTATTTTGCAGCTGGAACTCTCATCTCTCAATTTTCAACCCAGGCAGACATTGTTATTATATTATTTATGTTTTATAGCACCTTTCAAAAGAGAAAATTAAAATCATTACTCTTTTCCCTTTAGATGAAAATGCAGGTTGAAGCACTGCCTTCAGCATTAACCCAAAGTGCACATGACTCCATCTGTATCATCAGATGGGGTTTTTTTCCGCTTCAGTTCAGAGGTTAATACTTGTCCTAATCTCTCTTCCCATTGGCTCTGTTAGGTAACCTGTTGCAGATCTTTACACATAGGGGAAAAAAATCCCCCAAAAAGAGCACAAGGATTTCTTGCATGTCTACAATTTCTCCCTGGTGGAAAAGAATTTTTTTCCTAGAAAAAGGGATGCAGAACACACTGTATGTTTACTCCTGGCTCTCAGTTCTTCCTGACATGTATGTTGTATGAATTTTGTTACTGCTTTCCAAGGACAGAGAATATCTTGCTCAGGATGTTTTGACACATTCCAGGTCTCTCCTAGCTGTCTTCATGGTGATAATAAACGCTCTACTTAAAAAAACTTCTGGGCTTCAGCAGAGTAAGGCCAATGTGTCTATTAAATTGTTCTTTGCAATATGAGAGCTAAAGAAATGCAGTTAGTTCCAATATGAAATTATGATTACTGCTGGAGTGAAGTGCACTTTCAAAGCAGAGAGAAAATGGCCAGAAGAGATACAATCTCTTAAACTGTTTAAAATTAACATATTGTACTAAACCAAAATTAGGCATAATTGTAGCACTTAATATAACCTGTCAAGAGATGTTTTAATGAGCTCCGTTCAAATACTAGTGCCAAAGAACGAGATTTTTTTTTTCTGTTCTATTTCAAAATGTAATTTCAGGCCTTGAAAAATTATTTTTTGAATATTAGTAATATGAATTGTGATGTTTGTGAAGACAATAGTCATCCCATTTTGGCCTAATATGGTTACTCTTCACATTTTTTTCTTCATGGGGACAGATTCTAACCCAAACAAATAGCATATAAATGCTTTGCAGAACAGAAAAAGTATTTTCAGTTTTCTTTTGCTGTAAAAAACCTTAAATAATTAACCATACTTGAGGTGGTAAACCAAATAGATTTTGAAATACTAATTACTTAATAGGTTCTTTTCTGACAGTGTATTAGGAACATAAAGCTCTTTTAAAATCTGAATAAAAATGGTGGGACAAGTAGTCTATAGATCTATTTTTATTACGAAAGCTTAATTAGTGCAAAAAGTAAGACAGCATCATAAATTACTTAAAATGTGTTTTTCAGTTAGTAATTAAAATTAATTTGGTTAACACAGATCATGGTTTTCTTATTTACTGCTGAGTTATTTTTCCCTGAATATTTGCAGTTAGCTCCCTGCTGGATCTATACATACCATTGCACATCTTGTTCCTCTAATGGTCTGTCCATTAGTACTCCTGATCTTTTCTGTTTAATTCTGTATTTCAAATGTACTTTTAAAATAATTTTTCAGGGAGTTCTTTACTGCTGAGTAATTTGCACAGTCAAATTTTATACTCTATTTTGTTATCATAAGATAATTTTTATCTTGAACAGCAACTTGTTGGGAAAACCAGGAAAGAACCACAGCGAGGTCTTTGTGAGGATTAAATCCCATTTCTGTCTTTTCCATAGGAAGCGGCATATCTGTGCCAATAAATCTGCAATACAGTGGAAAGAAAACAGATGCTATTGTGCCAATACCAGCACTCCTTAAAAAGGCATTATAGACCCATATGAGATTCAAACTGAGTGGACCAGTGGTGGACTCCCTCGTGCAAACTGAGTCCATGAAACTGCACAGGGTCAAACGGAAGAATCCACTTAGGACGTCATTTAATTAAAGTTTCATCACTGAGGTCCACAAGTTTCGGTAAATAATAAGGAAAGTTTTGCACTCTCAGGAGTGCAGCGTGAACCTTCAGCAGTCAACTTTACAGTAGAAATAATCTCCACACAAATTACTTTCTAGATATCATTAGGAGAATATTGGATGGTACATTTGTTATTCTGTGGGAGTCTGCATATCTCCAAGGGCAGGAGCTCTCACTAAACAGTGGATATTTATGTGGAAACAATCTAATATATCTACTAGTCAGGAGATTTTGTGCCATAGTTACCCAAGACTTCTCTCTTAAAAGCCAGTCTAATGCACAAGCACTTTCGTAGGTTTGTTTCTCAAATAAAGGTATTCCCAACAAATAATACAGGTATTTCTGGGCTGCAGTGTTTATTTGTTGCACAGATAAAGTTGAGAAATTATGAAAGGACTTTATTTCCAGTTAGAAAACCTTTAGCTAAGTCAGCTGACCTGTACTCTGTCATAGGTGTATCAAAGGCTTTTTCAGCATCAAAGAGTATGGCTGCAGTAATTTTTTTACCCTGTGTTCTTTGATGTGTTTGCTAGATTTTGATATTTTCTGTGGCTGACACTTTCCATCAAAAAACAGCCTGACACTTTCCATCAAAAAGGACGGATGATGAATTTCCAAAGACCTTTTGCTTTCCTTATACCTTTGCAGATGTATACTCCTGCAGAAGTTTACTCAAAATACAGTATGACCACAGTCAGAAATTTAATGTAGTTGTGATTAGGGATTCTCTGCTCTTCAACTGTTCAGATCCTCACAGTTACTATCTACACAGTTACATAAAAATGTGGAGAAAGGTTTCTATTGTTTGTTGTAGTTTTTAATACTTAAAAATGGAATTTCAGAGTTAGCATTGTAATTCATTAGCTTTGTATGGTAATCTCCTAATTTTATTTTTCTGAAGAGGCAAAAATATTTAGGGACTTCTGTCCATCATGAACTAGATCATTTTTTTTATCAAGCTACAGTCAAACATAGCAAAGGTTGGAATACTCAGTGATTAAATGAATCAGTGTTAACAGAAGTAAAGAAAGACATATCAGACTTATTCCCAGTTCAAGGGGAAATGTCATCAGTTTCAGAATTAACATTTAGAAAGATGGATCAGAATAAAATGGGGGAAAGCAATAGCACATTCAGCATTGCATTTAGACATCAGCTATCAGACTCCTTAATAACCCTGAGAAGGGCTTGAATATTTAATAAAATAAACATTTAAAATAAGCTTCCAGAATGTGAAAAGGTGTTAACTGGTGATGAAAAAAAGTGAATTTGCTGGTTTTATGTCCTTGTAGAAGAACTCTGGCATGAGATCTGAGAATATAAAATAAGTGTTAGAAAGGTAAAGAACTGTGAACTTCAAAAATGTTCTAAAATAATCAGTGTTTATTAGAATGTTTGGGAAGTGATCATGAGCTTCAATTATCAAGAATGCAGGAAGAAAAAGCAGAAATGTCTGAAGTTCATGTAAGAAAACATTACTGAGTTTAAGGTTGATATGCTTGATCTCTGCACCTAAAACTGCTCTGGTTTGATTCTGTAAATGCATCTGTCCCATCAGCTGACAGGAAGAATTGTCAGGCCAGGGAATACGTGAGGCAGAGTCTAAGCTGTCTGCCGTCTTGGGAAAGACGGAAAAAGAATAGAATCATGGAATTATTTAGGTTGGGGAAGTCCAACCATTAACCCAGCACTGCCAAATCCACCACTAGACCATGTCCCCAAGTGCCGCACTTACACAGCTTTAAACACCTCCAGGGATGGCGGCTCAGCCACTTCCCTGAGCAGCCTGTTCCAGGGCTTGAGAACCCTTTCAGGCAGAAGGTTTTTCTAACATCTGATCTAAACCTCCTCTGGTGTAGCTTGAGGCCATTTCCTCCTGTCTTACTGCTCGTTGCTTGAGAGAACCTGGCTACAACCTCCTTTCAGGAAGTTTTAGAGCAGAGGTCTCCCCTGAGGCTCCTTTTCTCCAGGCTACACACCCCCAGCTCCCTCAGCTACCCCCATCAGACCCTTCCCCAGCTCCGTTCCCTTTTTTGGACATGCTCCAGCACCTCAATATTTTTAGTGTCATGAGGGGCCCAAAACTGAACCGAGAACAGGATGATGTCCATTTTCCTACCCAACCTGGTGGAGCTGAGCATTTTCTTCCCAGGGTAACACTCTCATGCGCTGAAGTATTTACCCCAGTCATGATTGATCAATATGGGATAGTACACACAAACCCTATGCTTGATGCTGTGTTCCAGAAAAAAAATCCTACCTTAAATCATGCTGTAGTTTAGATAGAAAATCAATTTTTGAACTGAAAGGCATGGGGATGTTGATAAAGAGAATTGTTGGGGTTAATCTGCTGATATAGAGAGGTTAAGACAACCCAAAATGATCACACCTCAAATGGTGAAATGGTGAAATGCCAATGTCCTACTCTTTGTTTATCCTCTCTGCCTCTCTTAATACCACAGTTTTACTCAATATAATTGTTTTTAAGTGAGTAGTAATCAATTTCACTTTCTACTCAGACCGGCCAAGGAGATTTTGCTGTAATTCTGAACATAAATCTGAGCTCTACTTTGTACTTCATGCAAGGAATATTTACATGACACTTGGCTCCAGCTAGGGGACACTGTTATTTGTCCTTCCACACAAAACAAGTAGATTCTGGTATTTAAAACCTTTAAATCCTACTGGCTCACAGCACCACAGGTGCAGAAAAAGACTCAGAAAAATACCCTACAACAGCATTTTATTGTTAGCAGAGCAACTAGCACTGAGTAGGCCAAAGGGTTATTCTTTATCTATTGTGACAAGAATAGGATGATGGAATTTGAGGGAAGATCCAAATTTGACCTGGTGCTTTGCTGCAGAGATCTCTGCCAAGGAAAACGTGTAAATGCATAGAGGAAATTACAGCTAGGTTCTTTTCAGATCTGTGCCAGGGAATGAGAAGCCCATGAGCTGAAGAAGCATGGTCTGATGTCACGAGGTCTGAGGTCAATATCACACTGACTGCATTGGAAAAATGGGAGATTAAAAATGGCAATTTGTCTAATTTTATACAAAGTAGATTGAATTCTGCCCTTTTCTTTCTTCTCATGATGAAGATTGAAAGTTATGGGAATCCAAAGAGTGTCGATGGTAGAACTGCTGTTTATGCCCTCCCCAGAGGCATTATTTGTTGAAAAGCAATTAGTAAATGCAGTCTTCTGCTGCTTGATGTTCACACTGGAAAAAGCTGATGATAAAGATTAGATACCGGCATATCATGCTTCAGCCAAAATAAAAAGGTTCTTAACTTGAACATCAGATCTCCATGGGCTGTCCCTGCTGACATTTCAGCCAGGAATCTGCAATATTATTTCCTTCTTAAGCTGAACCTTATAAAAATAACACTGCTGATAGGAAATTGCTTTTCTCCCTCTTGATGCCCACAAGATTTGTTTCAGTTTTCTTTGTAATCTTTAAATTTTTAAAAATCTTATTGAAGAAGAAATGTATGAGGGGCAGTGTGGCAGAGAAAAAGGAAAAACAACTAGCCAATACTTTTAAACATCAGAAAGATCCTTGCCTCAGGTTTTCCAAGATATTTTGCATTTGCCTTGTAGAAATTAATGAAAGCATCTCCAGTACACTGAACAGGATCAGAGTTCACTTCTGTGCTGAGTGCTTTTGAAACTCCTTTCCCATTTCTACTTAGCAGTGACCTTAATTTTCTTTTCCCTGAGTGAGTAAACAGTTTTAAAAATAATTGTTAGAAACAGAACACAAACCTGGCAGGCTGTTTGGCCATTTCCAGTTGGAAAGTGTAGAAAGAGGCAGCCAGACCACCTGCCATTGCTTAAATCACTGTGACTATTAGGTTAATTTTAATTCACTTAAGTTCAGTCCGTGTCTGTCTTTTTCCACCCAGATAAGCAGAGGAAACAGGTGGAGGCTTTTATTACTCTAATTAGATGTATCTTAGCAATGTGTGAGGCAGAGCAGACTGTGGAGGAGGAGGGCATCTCATGCTGGGGTAGGTAGGTACAAGTTCACTGTCCTTGCATGATGTGGTGATTTTAATGGTGTCAACACTGATCAGACTCTGAAATATATAGAAAGGGGGCAGTTTTTTGTTGTGAATGATAAAAAGCAAGCTCTACAGTAGTAAGTCCTCACATTGGCTTATGATAGACAGCTTTTCCCTCCAGCAACCTTTGTAAAGCTTCGAAGCTGCCCTGAAACCTTCATCACTTTGAAGTCCAGCAGCATTTTGGCGCAGTCGTCAATGTTAACGGGTTCCCCTTTTGGGCATCCACTGCAGAGGTGCCAGGAAACACCTCCATTCCATTTGCCTCCTGGGAGTCTCACTGAAGCCAACACAAAAATCTAATCAATGTGGCTGTTGTTCTAATGCATTAAATTACTGAGGTCAAAAAAAAAAAAGGAGTGTAACACATTTTTAAAGGCATTAATTTTTCTTGACTTCTCATTTCTGTCACTGTACTCTTCTGGAGGAGGCCCTGTTTGTACAGTATTTGATCTCTTCTATCAATGTTGTCAATGCTTGAAAAATTATGCAGAATATTAATAAATTTTGTAGGACTTTTAAATTGAAAAAGATCATTTTCACAGGAGTTTTTGAGAATATGATGGATATCTTCAGTAATTTTATTTTTGAAGTTAGGTTTCCTGTGTTTATTCACTCTTCTGTTTTTGTCTGTTTGCACACAATAGAGAGGAGATTCCATTTTTAAATCCTATTGAGCTTACAGTTATTCAAAGGAAATATTTAAAAGTTGTAGACATTAATTCAGTAGCATTAACAAGTGTTTGTCAAATTAATATTTAGACGCAAGTTTATGCTACTTTACACTAATAAAAGCTATGTGAACTCAAGTTACTGATAGTAATATCAAATATGACACTAGAAAGAGTATGGGACTGAAAACTGAAGAGCTTATTGTGCATTTGTTGAACAATAGGTTGATTTAAATACTCATTTCCCCTGATATTTAAGTACCTTTAATGCTCCGAAATTCTCAGCGAGAATGATGGCTGTTGTCACAAAGTAAAACAGAAAACAAGAACCAGACTGCCACAGATCCTTTTAACACAACTAAAAAATCTCTTCCTTTCTCATTACCTATAGAAAATGAACTTTTAAAAATAATTTCATTAGGCCTTTTCTGTCATACCAGGGAACCTTTGCTCAGAAAAACTCAAACTGTTCTACAGACAAGAAATAATTGCTGTTAAAAAAAGCAAACCGTATTTTATCTCAAAGATAAAATTCTGGACAATATCTTTATATTATCTAAATATGAATCAGTAAAATATTTGGCGTTTCATCATTTTAAATTTTAGATAAATGTTTTTGGCTGAAATCAGCATTTTAAGAAAAAGCAGTTATAAACTTCATCCTGCCCTCCCAACATTCATGTTGATCTCAACTCTGAAGTAGTACAGAGGAACCAAAATTCTCATTCTTCTCAGTGATAAGACCTTGGCCAGGAGAAGCACAAGTAGTGATCTTTGATTTTGGAGACCTGGGACGTGATCCCTTCTTTCCCAGAGGTTTTATTTCAGCTTATGGGGCAGTGTACCATGAGCATGAAGGTGTAACACTTCACAGGAGCGTTTGAAGGTCTTGTATGCAGTTGTAAGTGCTTAGAGCTTTTCTCTGAAAGCTTACTGAACCTCACTTCTATCATTTACCAGTTAAAGGAAATGCATAAGTAAGACATTCGAAAAGCCATTAGGTCTACACCCAAGCCAGCATGAAGCAAAGGAAACATTATGATGTTAATGATTCAGAATCCCTAAGTTGTTTCCCACATATTTTCAGTGGGCTCTGTAGTGGGTTTTCATTTTCTGTAATTATATTTTAATTTTACATTTGCAGTTTTCTTTGTTCCTACAATTAGTCTTAATAATTTACTCTGTGAACTCTGTAACTTTTACCCACCCTTTACTTCTTGTTGCCTTTCCAGGCTATGTTGTAAAATTCATAAGCCTGGTAAATTAAAAATAGATTCATATGTTTTGTACTTGAGTTGAAGACTTTAAGTACGACAATTCACTTAATATGAAACATGTTAAATATTTTATTTTACCTTGATGAGTGCCATGCTCCTCCCTCTCTCCCTTGCTCACTTTCAGGCAAGTGAAACAAGAACACTGTTTTCTTCTTTTCAGTTTAAAAATGTGAAGCCATTATTTCTGCTCACACATGCATATTATTTCACAAACACCCCTCTAGTGCATTGCATTGCCTTTTTTTTAAGATGAAAGAAAATAAGGTAAGATTCACAACAAAAACTCTATTTCAAACTTTGTCTTGAGGTTTTGCTGTGAGTGGATTACCCTACACTCTTCCCTCACTCCTCTAAGACCTGATCTTAATCCCGGTTTTGACAACAAGCAAAATGTATGAATGGTTCCAGACAAGTTCTTACATTTGTAACCTTCATAAAACTGCCAATCAATTAGAAACAGCCAAATCTTTATCTTTCTACAAAGCCCTGCTCTGAGCTGAAATGTGCTGGGAAACATGGGAAATCAACTTGGATTTCCTCTGGCATCTTCCTCATCCAATTCACTTCTTTTCTAGGAGACTCCTACAGGGCTTTAACCAGAGCAATTCCCCTATTTATGTGAATGTTAAATCCACTTGACCAGTGTTGAAGCAAACATATCCAGAACCTAGAAAGAGACATTTTGAGAGAGCTTTTGAGAAACAAGATATTTAATAAAAGGTTTTTCTTCTGTTTCTTCCACTTTATTTTTCTGACTGCTGACTTAAGCAGGCAGACAGCAAAGTCCTGCTTACCTGAAGGGCTTTGCAGGACATATCAGTACGTCCTGGGGGACAACAGTGCACTAGAGTGCACCTTACCCTCCCTGTGATATAGGTACAACTCCCTATGATATGGACCCTGGTGCTTATGGTTGCAGTGATAAATTATATATTTTTATAACCAAGCTGTTTTATGAATATTTCATTTTATGCAAAGCACTTGTCCTGCTGAAACCAAAAGTAACTGTTCCATATTTTTAGCTTTGGTTGCTAAAAGATAGGTTCACTTGTTTCAGCTACTAGACACAAGAATGCTAATTTATGCCAGGCTTTTAGCTGTGGGATTGAACTGAAAACTTATTTCTTTAGAAAACTTTACCTTGCCTTTAGATGTCAGAAACATTTTCCATGCTTCCCTTTCACATAGTTCTGCATTTTAATGAGTCACTTCAGCAATTATTATGGGGTTATAATCACTTTTATACATAGAGAAGTTGGAAACTAAAAAGGATGAGGAGGGTTAGAAATACTCTGCGTGGTTCTTTTTTGAATTTAATTAGCTAAATTATATTTGTTGTAGTTGCGTCTCTTTATGTTCATTTTTTAAAAGCATTTGTGTGTTTCTCTGATATACTCACACACATCAATTAAAGGAAATCTATACCAGTTTTAAAACTAATAGCTATCACAAAGTATCACTGAAATTTGTCATGATGTGGTGGTGCGTAATCTACTTTGATAGCCAAATTGACTATAGGTTATCAATGGAGACATGTAAGAGAGACTCATGCAGGGGCTCCTAAAAACTCCATCTGTGGAAGAAATTAGTTGGTGCTGGATCTTAAAGTCAAATTTGGTCTCATATGGCACAGTAGTTTTTGATTGTATGGAAAATAAAAGAATGAAAATTTAACTGTTTGAAATTTCATAACACTTGGATTTGTAGTATTCACACGAGGAAAGCAATTTTGGAAGGAGCAATTTGAACCATGTTTCTAATTAATAACAGCCACTGCTGGGCCAGGTGCTACTTTGCTGACCCATTCTTCCCAGGATTTTCAGTGCTCCACAACACAAACTGAGTTGAGGGCAGATATTGCTGCATGTCCATGTACACAATGTTCTGATGGATCTTGGCCTGTGCCAGTAGCATCCCCTACTCAGGGTTATTGATCCAAGCATATTAATGCATGCATTAGGCTTCAAAGAGCCTTATCCCCATTAGTGAGAATCCTGGGCAGATTAAATGAGGTGCTTCATAAGAGCAGGAGCCCAGCCTGGTTTCCAGTTACACATCAAGAACTTCTTTCAGGTCTTCTCCTTCAAACATCAGTCATCAGGTCTCAGTTCTGGGTCTTGTGATCCCCTGTGTCTGCAGAGCCCCCCAGTCTGAGGGTGTCCATCAAGAAAAGTCAACTCTTTTTTATGGGTCTTTTGGAATCAGTATCCATTTCAAATTATATTTGCTCTGCCGTTTTCTAACTGGAGGATACATACAGATATACGAAGACAAGGGAGACAGGGAACAAAAATACAGGGCATGTACTGATCTGACCCTTGAAGTCACCAGATGTGCATTAAATAAAAATAGAGTTCCTCACCTCCTATCCACCTTTTGTGATCAATCTGGAGTTTGGATTGTCCATACACATTAAAAATGTGCCTTCCAGATTTCCTTACCTTATGGGGAGAGGGTATCCTATCACAAAGCTCTACTTTGTGTTGGAAATTCCGGTGGCATCTCTCAGAATGATATTTTTCTGAGCTTAACACATCATAGTTAGATGAGGCTGTGTTTCCTTTATGTACCATCAGTAATTTCAGAGCAAATATGCTCCAAAGTCAAATGAGACCTTGATGATAAAAACCTTGAAAGAATTCTCTGAACTTTGCCAATTTGGACAGGTACTGATAGTAACAGGTGAAATATTTATGAAGGACTCATATTTGCAGTGCATATTCTACCTCTGGTACCGAATAAATCGTTGCAGTTATTTTTTTAATTGCACCATGAGCAGAGCTCTCCATTCCTCCCAAAACCAAGTTCTCTCTGTGTCTCTTGTGGAAGTTACAACCCAGAACTACAAAGATAAAAAGACATTAAATAAATGGTGTAAATGTGATGTGCTGAGGAAGGTCAGTGCTCCATGTTATGGGGTTTATTTGGTGGGTAGGAGGATGATTTAGGGGTTGATTTTTTTTCCAGACTCCATATTAGCAGAAATAAACCCAGGTTCTTTTTCTTTGGGATTTCAAAGTCTTTCAGAAGTTGTTTTGCCAGTGTTAATTTCTGATTCACATTGACTAAGAGAAAGAGAAGAAAGTTAAGTGTACACTGAGAGTAAAGAACATGATTTGTATTTCTGTCAAGAGCTGACAGTGGGGGTCTTTTAAATTTGTTTAACAGTTCTATCTGCATAAATTAGCTAAGATGTCTGAGGTGATGCAACTTTTTTCTTCTTATCTCACTCTTTAAATTCCCTCCTTGCACTGGCAATGCTTAAATGGTAATTTAGGTTAACTATTGAAGAGAAAAGAGGGATTCGAACACTTTTATTAAGTATGTTTTATGATTTCTGCTACGTTTACCAAAGACAGTCCTATAAACATACACATTTTGGCAGCAGACAAGTCCTTTTAAGTCTTCTTTTGCTGGAAGTATTTCTGTTGAATCCTGGATAGGATCAATAAATGTATTTTTAATGCACAGGAGGTTGCTTTTTATTTAAGCAGCAGATTCTTAAAATATTTAAGAACCATTCCATTCTCTGGTGAAATGCTCTTCTGTTTCTTAGCAGTACATTTTAACCTTGCTTTATTGCAGACAGTATTTCTGTTTTTTCTCAGGGCTAGAACATTCTGAAAAGACATGGCAGCTTATTAAACCTATCTGTTATGGAAGCATAAAAAGATAATGCTAATATACAGCTGGTTCTACAGGTCAGATCTTTACAGGGAGGACCTTAGAGAATAGCTAATATCAACAATACTGTTTTGAATTGCATCAGCTGAGTGTCTGACCCATCCTCTTAAATGAAATTGCACAGCACTTGCAAAAAGCCTCTCTGAGGATTTCCCTGGAGGCTCCCAGTGAACACCACGTGGGTGAGCTACTTAAGCTCTTGTTCTGCAAACCCTCATTTGTGCAAATAATCCCATTGAAGCAGATTATTTTTACTATTGGGTTTAAGCCTGGATGTGTGATCGCACAAATGAAGCAGCCAGGATTGTGCTCTTCATTCTGAAGAGTGAAGAATTATCACAGTATAAAGTCCATAATAGAAGCTCCTCTAATCTTTCCTCCACCCTTCCAGTGAAGGTTTTATTTAGCAGGATGTGACGGATTTTACACTGTTCTGCAGCTGGCTCTTTGCTGATGAGTAGAAAGCCTCTGATCTCATTTTTTGTTAAAATTATATATAAGGAACACTGCTGTTTCCTCCATTATTTTCCTGCCATATACTAGTTCATAGTATCAGTTGAGATTCACATATCCAGTTGAATAAAAACTGTGGGTTGTTTGTTTTGTTTGGGGTTTTTTTGGGATAACTAGAAAGAATAAGTAGTAGAGGAAGCAAATTTACTGCTCTTAAATTCAGCAAAACAGTTGCTAATTGCCAAACCTTTTAAAGATGATCAACAGGTTTGTACCCAGAGGGTCTGATGAATTTTAGAAACTGCTTCTTCCTCATGAAAATGTCTGCAAGAGTTTTTTTTTTTTTTTTTAAAAAGAAATGTGTCTGAACTCTGGACATTTTACTATATCCATAGAGCCTGACCTTCAAAAATTCAAGTTATGCCAAAAATTATACTTCCAAAATTGACTTGTTAGGAGTTTGTCTGTGAAAAAGCTAAAATGGACTTCTTCTGAGTGTTTTAACAAACAGAACTAACAAGACACCACAGTTCTCTTGGGACTTGACCCAAGACCTGCCTAATTGAATTTTTCAGAGACTCCAAAGTCAGAAGGAAACACCGAATTTCCTAAACTCCCTGTGTAGACTGGTCAAAGGACTTCACTCTTTTAATTCTCTCCTGGAACTAGTGAGGTGTGTTTGTAATAAAACACAGCTTTAGTAGAGAAGCTGCAAATATTCCTCCCTTTGCTTCTTTCTCTCTGTCATTTTAGTTTTCAGCTTCAATATTCATGGAAGATGTAGACTAGGTGTTATTGTTCTGCTGCTTAGCACTTATCCAAAGCTTAAATATCTACAGCAATCAGTGTGTACTTGAGTGAATTCCATATTTATCCCTTGCGTAATGGGTAATATCAGATACAGCGGGATCTCCATACAGCTGGTGTCATCCTGCAGGGGCCTTCTGACCTCAGAACTACAGTGATTTTTACACATCAGTATTTGGTCTTAGATAAGTATAATAGCAGAGTTCCAATATTACAAGTGTCACTTGAGAAAACACCATGAGAGGAGGGTTTTTCCCCTCTTTTTATTGCTATTGTTGTCTGACATTCGTAAAGCTTAAGTAAAGCAGTCTTAAATCTCTTTCATGCTCAGATATTTCTGTACAGTAATCTCTGGATTTTTTTAGAACTACAATAAGCTGTACATCACTTTTCCTGATGATAAGGATGACTATGACAGTGTGTTGTGGTAAAAAGGAAATTACACCTGTCACAGCTGGATTTACAGTGAGATGGATATTGTACTTTAGCCTGTTTGAGTGGATGCTAAGTTACGAGCCTGAAGGTCAGCTGATCCCAGAAAAGGATTGTGACGTCTGAATGCTGGAATGATTTCTTCCAGTGTCAGATCCCTGCTGCTAGTCCCATGGTGTGAGGGGTAACTGGTGCTCTGAAATAGCAATAGTTTAAGAAATGCTTCTGGGCCTTTCTTGCTGTGTCACATATCCACCAGCCCCAGTGCTGCCCTGTCTGACAGCATCTTATTGCCAGCATCAGTGAAGAAGAGAAGTCCTTCGTCTCCCCCATTATGGATATATTGGATATGGTATTTTCCTTTTAGTCTGTGACAATCCAGACTGAGGAATGGCGCTGAGCAAACTGAATTTCATTTAATCTGAACTTTCCTGGTACACAGTCAGGCATCTCAAATCTCCTCTGCCTCTTGGTTCTTAATCTGTTTGAACAAAAGCATATTGTTATGAGAAGATGGTGATGTCCTTTTCAGTAGCTTTAGCTGTAATGTTAGACACTCCTGTCTCTTCCATGAGAGAAACAGCTCCCTTGGGCCCCTTGTTCCTGGTATGATATGCAATGGGATTTGCCAATTCCAAGTTATTTAGGAGATGGAAACAAGGGTAAAATTCATATATTCCTTAGTTAAATCTTAGCTCCACACATGCACCAAAAATTTTCACAATTTGCTTCCCTTTACACTTTCTCATTAGCTTTCTCTTATTTTAATTTTTACTTTCCCCATCTTATCATTTTTGAAAAGCAAAGTATTCTTTAATCACAAATTAGGGAGGAATGTGAAAATTCTGATTTCTAAGGTTTACTTTGCAATCTCTTACACTCAGTATTGTAATTTAAATATCTTGATGGAGGGCACCTTGTCTGTCAAGTTTTCAGAGCCTTTACCACACTAAACTCAAGATGTAGGATCACTTACGTGCTGTATCCAACTTTTCTTTAATAGCCATTATTTCCCAGTACTTTCTTTCTTAGGAAATTCAAATAACCTCAGAGTTTCAGCAGTTAGTCAGCATAACTAAGTGCCTAAAATTAGCTATATCTAGTTTTTCCTGCTCACACTCTGATTTTTCCAAAATTGTTAGAGAAAACACAGGAGATGGAAAAAAGGAACAAAATCTCAAACTGAAAGGAATTACTCAGGCTGTTCACCAAAGAAGAAACTTCAGAGATTGTGTCTAGTTTTCTTTCCAGACCACCTGAGTTTGCCTCAAATTTCCTTGGTAATTGATAGATTGATAGCAATGCTCCTGGTGTTCAAGTTATTTTCCTATATAAATGCAGGCAGGATGAAAGTTTTGTGGGCAGCCTTCAAGCAAGAAAAAAAATCTTTAAAAAGCTTTTTTTTTTATTCAGCGACGTATACATTTTAATAAAGTCAGAGAGGAGGCAGTTCTACTGTCTGATGCTTCTTTCCCTGCAACACAATTAAATCTATTTCTTAAAAATAAAATTTTCCCATGTTAAAACCCCCAAATCTCTGCAGCTGGAATACCTAGATTCATTTCAGCTGACCCGAACTATTTAATCAGACAAAGATAAGATATTGCTATTTAGGAAATTTTAAAGCCCATTACTACAATTCAATTTAAAGAAATTTCAAACTGAAATTGTCTTTTGTCAAGCCATGTATTGAGAGAGGTTCTGAAAATGGAAAATATCCTTCTAAAATGTTTGAAATATCTATCTGATTCAGACTCTGACAGATCTGACTTGAATTCATTGAAAATTTTGTGATGTTAAAACAGTCTTCAAAGAAGTAAATGATTTTTTGTGGAAATGTTCTTACAGTTCTCTTGGCCTGCTTAAATTGCCAAGGTCTATAGTGTGAGAGGTGCTTGTGCTGAGTAAAGGCAGTGAATCTCAGCTGGTTCCTGAAGGAGTAACGTGATGTAAATAATAATGGGAGTATCTGCTTCAATTTTGATTTGCAGAATTCCTGTCAAGGGTGTAGCACTGCCCCCTTCTGTGCCTGCATTTCCTCACCAGCACAGGGATTTGGCATTACTGTCCTACTGTAATTTGAGATATAATGAATTATGCAACCAAGGCTGGAAGACCAGTTCCTGGAGGGATGCTATGGATGTACCTGCTCCTTGTGCCTGCAGCACCCAGCAATTGCCCTAATTGTTCTCTCATTAAAAGGTAAGAGAATTCAGTGCCATGATGAGCCTTTCTGCAGACTGACACCTCTAACAAAGCCGTGCCTCTCTGCTCCTGATTTACTGTTCATTACTGTGCCCCGTTTGAAGGACAGATGTGCTACTTAATTACTGGAAATGGCACAAGTAGGTCAGTCACAGGTTGCTGTTCATAGTGCCAGTCTGAGACAGGGCTTCCTCCCCAGGCACGGCTCTGTCACCTCCACCATGATGAAAAACTGAGATTTTTGGGTTTTTTTTAAACGGTACAAGATATTTTAAAATAATCTAATCCTACATTTGGTGGTGTTGCTGAGTGCTTTATGATTAAATTTAAAACTATTTGCCTTTACATGCAATTAAATTTGCCTTTAAAATTTGATTATCTAACTTAAATACAATTTGATAATGCCTCAGACCTTTAAAATGTCTTTTTCCTCTTTCCAGGCTCTCTCTGTAGATATATTCTAAAGGTAATTTTTATATTCATTTGTCAGGTGATACAGGGCCAAAAATTGTACACACACCAGCTCAGTTCTGAAGTGTCTTTTAAAGCTTTCCAGGTACTAATGAACTGAGCTTCTGAGGCAATGAAGAATTATCCTTGTAACCTTACAAGAGCTCTTAGCCTACTCTCTCAGCATTTATCTGTGTTGCTGTTGTTTAATATTTATGCCAAAGCCTGGTGTACATCGATTGTGTCTGGATCTGGCTCAAAGATTCAGCAGACTTAGTCCTGACGTGCACCAATGCCAAGGATAATGGAACCAAAACATGAGAACTCACAGATTGGTTTTGCTTTTATAATTGAAGGTTCATGCTCGTGCTCACAGGCCACGTCGATGGGGTAGATGTACAGATGTCCTGCTTTCGAGCATCCCTGTGCACACACACATCATTTCCCCATCCCTGGACGCGCTCAAGGCCAGGTTGGATGGGGTGTTGAGCAACCTGGTCTAGTGTAAGGTGTCCCTGTCCATGGCAGGGGTTGGACTGAGATGATCTTTAGGTCCTTTCCAACCCAAACCATTCTAAGCTTCCAAGACTATTTCAGACTGGATGTGTCATACTCATGTGCATCAGCACAGTATAAAAGCTTAGAGATAACTGACTTAATAAGTTTTAAAAAATAAATGCATGCAATATTTAGAAAACCAAACCGTTACCAACAAGATAAAGAAGCTGTAGTGCTTTGTGTTTTTTGCACTTGTCTCTTAGTTTAAACGAGTTTTCCAGAGCCAGGTTCAAAGGGTCATTATTCTGTGGGCATACATGATTTTGTTTCTCCTATAGATAAATAAATGTGCATCTCTGTCCACCAAAAGAAACTGCATGTTGAGAGAAAGAAGAAATAAGAATTTGTAAAACAGCATTTAAAAGTTAGGGTGTTTTTTTGTTAAATGCTGTATTTTTAAGCTGCTTTCTCACAGGGCAGTGCCAGCAGATGTCAGTGCCAGCCCCACTGGTGTCCGTTGTGCTTGGGCTATGTGGAGGAAATTGCTTTCCCTTACAAAAGAAACTCTGTCAAGCTGATGTTATGTTAAACAATGGATGTAGGTAAAGCTTTTGAGCCACCGCTTTAAATTCTGCCTCAATGCCAAGGATACTGTCAAGTGTTAGAAAGAGACACTCCAGAAAGAAGTATAATCACCTTAAACACACACAGAGTATCTTTCTTTTCAGGCAGCATTCTCAAGAATCATGGCAGGAAACTTGTCTTTCTTCTATTGATCATAAAAACATCTGCTAGAAATGTGAATGTGCTCCTCTCACATGTGACGGGCAAGGTGCCTTTTAGCCCATGCTGTGGGTGAAATTGGTTCCACTTCAAAATCTTGTATTGGTGTCTAGCCTTGAGATTTCAAATTCAAGCTCAAATTTCATGAGTTCTCTCTAAAATGGGGACAGCATTTCAGGCTTGAATAATCACATATTCTGAATATGAGTTGCATATGATATTGGTCGAAATTTGGACTTGATATTCTTGGAGATCTTTTTCAATCTTAACAATTCTGTAGTTCTGTATTACTTATCTTACACACCTGAAAATATGACTCAATATTTGGATATTGGTTCTAATCATTGAAGGTTTAAAATTTAAATAGTCTGCTTTAAAAATCACACCAGGATTAGTTATTCTTCTATATTGTTTTGAAATCCATTTATTAATATGACTAGCTACTGCTCACTGCTGCAAAGCAAATAAACCTTCAAGCAGAAATATGCTGTACCCCTACAACACCATTGATTATTTCTTATTTATGTTCCTGCCAGCTGCTTTCTGTTAGTCTGAGACTTATCTGATCAGGGCTGCAAAAACGTGCATTTAGTGTTGTCCTTATCCTGGTCTGTCCTCTTTCCAAACCCTTTCCTGTCAGAGATAACTGACTTGCTGGAGGTTATTCCTGCTGCCAAGATTTCTTCCCATGCCAGATCCAGCTGGATTTCTATAGATTCTACTCTCTGTTCGTGTTTTCTGCTGAGTGTTGAAGCTTCCCACTAGTTAAAATTCATTTTATTTTCATTTGGATCATTAAACTTTCATTTTTGCCCTATTTTTATTGCCTGTGCTCATAAATCACACCGATTATAACATTCTTGAAACCTTGCAATATCTATTTCCCTTTGTTGAATGAAATGGAATACTTTCAAATGTTGAGTTTTAGCTGAATTCACCTCCCACACTGTTCAGCTTTCCTCCAAGACCTTCCATTGTTTATCAGTGCCTTATGGAGAATTCTTTCCACACCCAAGCCAAAGGACCTCCAAAAGCTAGAAAGGATCTCCAGCACTCCTGCCCTCAGTTGTGTATGCGTCACAAATCTGCCTTCAAGGAAGCCTGGCTGTTCCTCAACAAACTTGTTTTAGCAAATTCTACTGCGCCATAAATTCCAGGCACAGAAATGACACCAGGTCTTCATAGATTGTAGAGGCAGGTGGACCTGCCAACTCAAGAGGCTGATGGAATCCTGTGGAGGGAAGAGCCCTGAGAACTGCCCCTGGTTAGGGTGACAAAAAAGGCCTCCCCTAGGATCCTCTGTTCTGTTATGTTAATGTACCCCAGTTCTGTTCCCCTGGTTGGCCCGTTGGCCTTCCTGCCCCTCTCTACCTGATATATCCCTAATCTGGAATGTTCTCGCTTCTTGCCTCTCCCATTGGCCCCTGTACCTCAGCCACTCCCCTGCTGTTTCCCCATGGCTCCTATACCCTGGCCCTGCCTGTGTGCCACCCTCGCGCCCTCAGAGCATTGGCCCTGATGCTCTCTCCGCCCCTGCCTTCCCTGTGCAAAACCCCTGGACCCTCCTTCATGCCTGGATGTTCATCACTGGACTGCTTTGCGTGTGTGGCTGCAATAAACCT
>VZTE01002528.1:0-33441 GCA_013397775.1 Eulacestoma nigropectus
TTAATCTTTTAAACCTTTCATACGTTGCTTGGGCACTTGGCGGGACATTACCTTCTGTCATTACCATTAGCTTTTTTCCTTCCATTTCTGGGGCATTTAACACATTATGCACTGTTCGAGTAATTAATCGTATTAAGCAAGGTATTAAACAGGGTAGGAATATGAGGCTGGTCAGGGCACACACAGAAAGGAATATCGCCTTTTTCCACCAATCGGTCCCAATTAGGTTTCTCCACCAATTGAGTTCTACTATGGGTTTCCATTTTTGAACAGGCACATGGGCTAATTTACGAATGTTAGCAGCAATATCCATTACTGCTTGTCCATTGTCATTAATTTACATGCAACATTTGATGTGTTGAACTTGCCGCATATGCCACCTTCTTCCGCTAATAAATAATCCAAGGCCAATTGGTTTTGGTAAGTGGCAGCTCTTGCTTGGCGTTGCTGGGCCGTTACTAGTTCTAGAGCTGCAGCAGTTTGATTTGTTATTACTTCTAGTACTGCTTGTAACCTTATTATCTGATTGAGCATGTAAATCAGGGTTCTGTACTCCCAGCTCCCATCATTGGCCCATGTTGCTGGTCCATAAACTTCAATAATCCTTTCTGGTGGCCATTCCTCACCTGTCCACTTCTGAGAACCTCCTATCCATTCCCTCTTCTTTCTTTGTAATTCATCATATAAAGGTACTCCTAACTCTTTTCCTTCATTTTTGGGTAATAGAAAGAATGATGGCTGAATTATACCTATTGTGCAACTTCTGCTCCAATTTGGTGGTAACACTGAATACGCTGTTTTTCCACAAATCCAGAAAAGCCCTTCAGGAGCATTCCAAAACTTATTGTCTTGCCTTTTTATACCATTCCAAAATTTGGATATATCTGGAATATCAACGTATGGGTCTGCTTCCCCTTTGAAACATTCATACAGCTCTTCCCTTTCAATATATATACACTTTCTTCCTTTAGATTCCCTTGACCAAAAGAGTTTGGGTTCTTTGGGAACCCACCAGGAAGTGATGCCATCAGTTACTAGGTATCGTTTGCAAGATACAGTTCCCACTTCCTCTCTGTATGTACTTCCTTGTCTCCACAGGCATTCTTCCCCAGTTGTTGGGGCTTTGAGGATCCAAGGCCCAGCTCTGCCACTGTCTTTTAGGTTGGTTCTATCCCATTTTAGGATCTCTCGGGGTCCCAAACTGTCTGCCTCCCATGGCCAGGTTTCAGCCATACCAGTTCCTCTGCAAACCAAGCAGTTGGTGACATTAAACTCTTTACTTATTCTTTCTACTAAATCTATAAATAAATTTTTCTTTGGCTTGAGCCAGTTGCTTTCTGGAGTATTTACTTCATGTTCTTTTACTATAACATACCGATTTACTCCCCTTCCCTTCTTCTCAGGTTGTTGGTCAAAACACATCCAATCTTCATTATTTAGACACTCGCCTTTTAACTTTTGGATGAAATTTCCTATGTTTTTAGTCAGCCAATACCTTTTTCCACTTTCTTCACAAGTTTCTATTTGGTCATAGTGGTAACAACTAGGATCGACTTGAGTGTATACTCATAGGGTAGGTACCTTTAAAATTACCCACATATAAGGGCTGGTGGCACCTATCACATGAATTGGCTTCACTTCTTATTGGGTAGTTGTATAATAACCATAACAGGATCAGTGGTCTGACACAATATACTCTGTCACCCTTCAGTCCCATGGGGTTGCTTCCCATGGCGGGATTTGGATCCTTTTGATGGTTTTTTCTGTTGTTGTTGTTGTGACCAGAATATGGCCTGACCCAGTCTTGTCCCCTGCCTGCTTACTTTGGGTGCTTGGGTGCCTGATTGCTGTCTTGTAGTTTACTCTTTCAATCCTAATTACTGATAAATTTTGGGGTCTAAACGTGGTAGTTAAAAGGAGAGTGTCCGGGTTACCAGGAAAGGTACTTTAGGAGAAAAAGATTAAGAGTCTAATTTTAACAGTATCGAAAATACTCTGTAAAAACAACAATAACAAGAAGATTTGCTAAGACAATAACAAGAAGCTTGCTATCTTCTAACAGCAACTTTTTAACCTTTAACTTAGTCTGAATCGGAGGGGTCTCACAAGGATCTTGATTTTCTTTTCAAGGTGACTCTGGTGTCTTCAGTGTTGGTTACAGTCCAGTCCGTTGGTTCAGACACCGGTCCCTTTATTCGACTTGCATGGGTCCACCCTTGTTCACGGGTTCTCACAGCTGTTTCCGTGATGAGCAGGACCTGAAAGGGACCTTCCCACTGAGAAGTTGATGGTTTACTTTTCCATGATCGTATTAACACCCAATCCCCAGGCTTTATGTTATGTATATTGAAATCTATGGGTGTTGACTGGGGTAGAAGTCCTTTGTCCCGCAGGTCTTTTAAAGTTTCAGCAATGATAACTGTGTATTTTCTAGAATCACTTTCTCCTCCTTCATAGGATGCCATGGTTTTAGTGGTGGCTAGAAATGGTAGTCCAAATAGCATTTCACAGGGAGAAACTCCTAAATCGGCTCGGGGTTTTGTCCGAATCCTTAACAAGGTCAGTGGTAAACACTTAGTCAACTTAGTCATCACTTAATCCACGACATCTTGGTTTCTATTATTAGCTTTGTTAGTACTATCTTTATGGTCTGTTTTCATTCTCTCAACTCTCCCTGAGCTTTGGGGATGCCAAGGCGTGTGTAGGTTCCAGGTTATTCCTAATGATTTTACTACAGATTGTAACACCTTTGAGGTAAAATGCGTCCCCCTGTCAGAGTCAATTTTGTTTATTACTCCAAACTTTGGAAAGATTTGCTCTAACAGTATTTTGCTTACCACATTGGCTGTAGCTTTAGTGGTAGGAAAAGCTTCCACCCAATGTGTTAGGTGATCTACTATGACTAATAAGTACCTGTATCTTTGGATTGGGGGGAGCTCGGTAAAATCAATTTGTATGCTTTGGAACAGCCTCATAGCTAATTGCCTTCCTCCCAGTGGTGTCTTTCTCATCATCTTTTTATTAACTCGTTGGCATGTTGCACAGTAACCTCTGGTTACTGTTTTTGTAAACTCCAGTGCACCCAAAGCTCCTTAAGAACTGGTCTACTAAAGCTTGGGAACCCCAATGTGAATTACCATGCAAATCTTCTAGCACTCTCCTAGTTAATGCCTTATTTAACAGTTGCCTTCCATCTTTTAGCCTCCATATTCCCTTCTCATCCTTACTCGCTCCGATCTTCACTAGTTCCTTCTGCTCCACTTCACTAAACTTCATCACTGCCACCTCTTCTTCCTTCTGGCCTAACTTATTTCTTCTCCTTATCTGGCCTTCTTCATTCTCTGCTCTGACCATCAACACATACTCATTTCCTTCTACTGCTGCTTCTCTGGCTACCTGATCTGCCATGTTGTTCCCTCTTACTTGTAATGATACCCCTTTTTGATGTCCTTTTATGTGCACGACTGCTATTTCTTCTGGGCCTTGGAGGGCCTCTAGGATTTCTTCGATTAACTGCTTATGAACCAACACTTTTTCTTTCGTGTTTACCCAACCTCTTTGTTGCCAAATTTTTCCAAAGGTATATACCACCCCATACCAGTATCTGGAATATGTATGTATAGTACCAACTTGATCTTTCAACAATTCTAATCCTCTTTTTAATGCATACAATTCACAACACTGTGCTGACCAATATGCTGGTAATTTTCCTTTTTCTTTGATTTTCATTGAATTTCCCTCAATCACGGCATATCCTGAGGCCCTTTTTCCTTGAACATATCGGGATGACCCATCAACAAACAATTTTTCCCCATACAGGAGCGGCTGATGTAACAGATCTTCCCTAACCTTTGTTTGGTAATCAATGGTCTCTAAACAATCGGGCTCTAAAGGGGCTTGAGGTTCTCTGTAGAGAAACTGGGTGGGGTTGGTGCTCTTCCCTGTTGTTAAGGTTAGGTGTTCTGTATCGTTGAGAGTCACTTCATATTTCAAAACTGTGCTGTCAGTTAGCCACTTAGTGGCTCTTTGGGTCAGGATGGTTTTGGTGTCATGTGGGGTGTTTACCTTCAGTTTTCCTCCAAAAGTTAATTTACCACATTCTTCCACCAAAATTGCATCTGTGGCTATTGCTTGTATACAAGTGGGCCAGCCTCATGACACCGGATCTAAGAGCTTGGACAGGTAAGCCACGGGCTTACGGATATTTCCCCATTCTTGTGTTAGCACACCACAGGCTATTCCATTCTCTACATTAACAAACATTTCAAAGGGCTTTTCTAGGGAGGGTAAACTTAAAACTGGGGCTCTAGTTAATTTAGATTTCAATTCATTTAGTTTTTCATCATCTTGAGGGCTCCAAATCAAGGGTTCTTCTTCTACCAATTTATCGTATAGAAATTTAACTGCTTGTGTGTAGTTGTCAATCCATAACTTACAGTATCCTGTTAAACCCAATAATTTTCTAATATCTTTCTTTGTTTTTGGAGAAGAGAGAGAGGATATGCCTTGGATTCATTCTGAACTTAGTTTACGATATCCACCTCCTGTTATGTGCCCTAAATATTTGACTTCTTCCTCTACGAACTGTAATTTACTCTTTGATACTCTTAATCTGTTTCGTCCTAAGAAATTTAACAGTTCAATGGTGGTTTCTCTTACATTTTTCTCCTGTTCCCCTGAGATCAATAAATCATCTACATACTGTATTATCTGAGTGTCCATAGGTGGTAGAAATTGATGTAGTAATTCCTGTAGGGCTTTCTCGAACAGACTAGGAGACTCTGTAAACCCATGGGGAAGTCGGGTCCATTGTAACTGTTGTCTTCTGCCTGTATCTGGATCCTCCTACTCAAAAGCAAACAAGTGTCTACGTTCTTTAGCTAGGGGGCAAGCCCAGAAAGCATCCCTTAAATCAAGGACACTAAACCATTTATGTTCAGGGGGAATTTTACTTAACAATGTATATGGATTGGGGACCACCGGATACCTCGTTAATGTCCTTTTATTTACTACTCTAGGATCTTGGACCAGCTGATAGGAGCCATCTGGCTTCTTTATAGGCAAGATCAGCATGTTATGTATGGCGACATACAGGGTTCTAAGGTGCCATCTTCAATTAATCCATTAATAATGGGCGCTAGCCCCTTCCTTCCTTTGGCCGATACTGGGTATTGCTTAATTCGTATTGGTCGATCTTCATCTTTGTATCTTTATTGGAGGTATCCGCATTAGCCCTCATTTCTTTTCCTTTGCCCATACTTCTACATTTATTTTTTGCTCATCTTCTTGCCTTAATACCACCATTTTTACTGCCATCTTTTCTTTTGTTGGGATTACTCCTATTTTCAACTGTACCTGTAAATCTTGCCCAAGTAAATTACATCCTGCTTCAGGCACATATAGAGTATCTCCTCTCCCTTCTCTAGAGCTTCCTTTAAGGTAACCCTTTTAATTACTGGCACTGGGAAATACTCTCCTTTTGCCCCCACAACTTTGCAAACTTCTCCACTAAGATGACAGCCTCCGAGTATTTTACAAACACACATTCTTTCAGCCTTTGCATCAACTAAAAACTCTTAACTCTTCTTCCTGGGGACCTACTAACAAATTTATCAAGGGCTCTAGATGGTGTTCATATGACTTCCCCAGGTAACAGAGCCCTTGACACCCCTATTCGTCAACTTTTCTATTTTGAGTCTCCTGGAACACTCTCATGTCCTTTTTCCTTTGCTCACAGTCTTGTTTGAAGTGGCCTTTGCAGCCACAGTAGTAACACCTACCTTTTGTCCACTTCTCATTACCTCCCCACCTAACCATTCTTTTTTCTTCTTTTCTAACTTCCTCTTTCCTGGCATCTCCTGGAACGTGTCTGTCTTTAACTGCAGCCGCCATTATTTTGGCCTTTGTTTTCATTCTGTCTTCATCTCTTCTAACATATACTTTTTGGGCTGCTTTGAGCAGATCGTTCAAGCTTTTTCTTGCCAATCGTCTAATTTTTCAAATTTTTTTCTAACGTCAGGCCAAGCTTTAGTCACAAACTGCACTTTTAGTAATACTTGGCCTTCCAGACTTTCCAGATTGATACCAGAATGGAGATGAAAATTTCTCCTCAACCGTCCCGGTTGGGGTTTCCTCCCTACCCTGTTGGCTGTCAAAAGCCCTTCTGGCGTTATTTCCTCTGGAGACTGCTTCCCTAATGCCTCTTACCAACAGATTTCTATAGTCATTCATATTTTGCCATCCCCTTTCATTGTTTGTGTTCCAACTGGGGGGATTTATTGGCATATTATGCTCGCCAGGTGGCCCTTGCTGATTCTCTTGCTGCCATATGCGCATACCAGTGGTTCTTATTAGCTGGTGCTCTTCAGGGGAGAAGAGAATTTTCATAATTGAGTCAAGCTCTTCCCATGTATATATGTTAGGCCCCAGAAATTGGTCCAGCTGCTCAGCCAGCCCAGTGGGATCTTCCAATAGTGCTTTGACTTTTTTCTTAAAGGATCTTACCTCTGAAGAAGTCAGAGGCGCGTTTACAAAACCTATTCCTCCCAATGCTCCTCCCATTGGGACTTCTCTAAGTGGGAACAAATTGCTTCCTTCTCTCACCTTCAGCTCCTTTTCTCGTTGATGGGCCTGCCCTCGTGTGTTAGTAAAAGGACCGTCTCCTAGAGAACCCGAGTCGTGTGTGTCACGGGCATTAACTGCTACTGCTAGGGAATCTTGTACATTGGGGTCTTTTGAGAGCATTGTGTCTGGTATCTTCTTTAAGGTGTAGTTAGTACGGGGGAGAGTATTATTCAGGGGAATAGGTATAACTGGGTTAGGAAGACGAAGAGGAGGTGGTGGTGGAAGACTATCTAAGGGATCCCACCTATCCTTCTTGTCACCATTTTCTTGCTCTTTTTCTTTTTCTTTGGCCAGCTTGTACACTGCAGCCTTTTTTCTTCTTAGGCTACCAGATATCCAGCATTTAGCATATCTAGCCTCTTCGGCATCAAATTTCTTTCTTTCATTTACATGTTTGTTTAAAACTTGACACAACCAATTGTCTGTTGTTCCATACCATGGCCATTGCACTGAGCCATCTAATAGTTTTTGTTTAGGCCACTCTGTGGTGCAATACCAAATCATCTTTAAATTACCTAAATCCATTGTTATAGGATTTTTCTCCCAGCTTGCTAACATCTCTCCCAAGGGACTGTCTATTGGAATGTCTTTATCCGAGGTTTCATATCCCTTCTTTCTTAGGAAAGTCTCACTTCCTTTTATTTGCGTTGTTTTAGACTTTATACCTTTAACTAATTAATATTTATTTATTAAGAAATTAATAGGAACTAAGCATGGAAAAGACAAAATGGAGAAACAAAATGGCAAGAATCAAAATAGCAGAGGCTGTGGGAATTAAAAGAAAATGGCGGAAAACCAAAACGGCAGGGACCGTGGGAACAAAAACAAAATGGCAGAAAACCAAAATGGTGGAGACCGTGGGAACTAAAACAAAATGGCGGAAACCCAAAATGGCTACCTAGGAGACAAAATGGCCATCTCCTTCAAGGGCAAAAGGACAAAATGTTGGGCTTTCCCACCTTTACCCGTTCCCACCAAAAATAACGGCTTACTCTTTAACTAATAAACAACAAAATGGTGGCACCCTTTTGCCACCCAGTGCCTCAGGTAGACCTCTTAATTTTCCCCTGCATTGAGGAGAGTCAGGCTTAGCTCAAAACATTCGCACTCTTTTAATGGATTCACCACTGACAGCACACCACACACAATTTTTATTAACCCCTCCCCCATTCACTCAAAGAGACACTTTCACTCTAAAGTATGAAATTTGTCTTGCAAGTCTCTACACTCACAACTACCACTTCACAGGCGCCTCACACTCTCTTTTCTAGAGAAACTTCACTCACTTCTCCCTATCCAGCAGTATCTTCAACCTGGCCAATGCTTTTACAAGCAACCCGGATGATCTCGGATACGCTTCTGCATTCTCAACCTGGCCAATGCTCTAAAAGCAACCCAGATGATCTTGAACGCAGCCTAACTCCCCAGAACCCTGGTTATTCCAGAGCCCTGAGTGATTCGTTCGGCGGGCCGTCACCTACTAGAACCGCTCCCTCTGCTTTTAGGACTTTCAGTTCACTCCGGGGCCCTAGTCTGTCCGGCTAGTCCCCTCCGCAAGGATACTGGACTCTAAGCCAGCCTTGCCGCTAAATAACCTCGACCTCTCTGTCAGGGTACACCTTCCCCCACCAGAGACCTTCAGGAGCAACTTATTCTTTCCACCAGTAAAAGGTTCCCCCCCCACTCTAGGTGTAATGGGTCTTTTCCCCTTCGATTATGAACTGAGCATACTTGGTTAGGAACCCAGTACTCTTGGGCTTACGCCCTCAATCCGGCAGTGCGCTTAACCCTGCCGGGAGTGTGTTAGTCCAGCCACCACAACTGATATGGGTCAGCTACCGCAAACTCTTTCCAGGGAGATGCCTTACTCGTTCCTCCTTACCCCACGCACTTCGCCCCTTCGCCGGCTGGCCCCCTTGCGGGAGTCCGGAACCGCAGCTAGAAGGGCTCCACACTTGCTTCAGGGATCTGGCTGCCAGTCCCTGTCTCACACACTCCACACTTGCTCATCCCCCTATACCGCCACCTGCAAGGTACTTACAAGTACCTCAAATCCCAAGCGGGCCCTAAGTGCACCAGGCTGTCGGGCTTACTTCGCATCCACGGAGAGAGCCTCCTGCAGGTCCTTCCCAGAGTGACCCCTGTGCTGGCCCCTAGACCTCGGTCCTTTCTTCTTTTGTCTGTTTTGCCGGGTCCCTTCTTGTTTCCTGGGTATAGGTCTGCAAGCTGTCTGCGGCACCAAAGAATCCAGCTGGGCCGCCAAAATCGGCGGGGTGCACCTCCCTCCTAAAAATTCTTCGGGGTTGTTTCTGCTCGTGACCTATCCCGGACGAACTCTCAGAATTGTGAGAAACATGCTCACAAATTAGAATTTTAAAGGATTTATTAGAAAATAAAGTATTTAAAACAACAATCAGGGACAATTCGAGGGTAAACCTCAAATCGGCAAAACAGAGGGAACAGCGCATGCTGGGTGCTTCGCCACAGGCAAACCATGGACAAAGGACCTCGTGTGATGTTGAGTCTCAGCTTTTATACCACTATCCCAGGGTTCTCATTGGACCATTCTTCAATCCTCAGCCAGGTTGGCTTGTTCTGTGTCTCCAGTCTTGGTTGGCTCATTTATAGTCCAATAAGCATCTAGGGGCTTCACTGGTTGGTTGTCAAAGTTGTCCAATCTCTCATCAGCTGGCATCCCCTTATGTAAATCATGTCCAGAACATTCTCACCAGGTTTATCTCGCTAGAACCCTTTGCTAGCGCCATCCTGTGGTTAATTGCAACTTTAACAAGAACCAACTCTTTTCTTATTCTAATTAACCATAACATAATTAATTGATCTTCTAAATTAATTGATCACGAAAGCCGATCCATCCATAACACAATCCCATCCTGAAATTTGATAGCTTGACAATAACTACTTTTCCCCAAAATCTCAGATCAGGAACTATGCTAGTTTATGTATTTTGATTTCTGTGTGTATATTTCCTGGCTGTGATGTACAAGATTTTTAGAGCCAAAGATCTAACATCATGCCGAATAATTTTTACAATTACTCTTCAAAACTTGTGCAGTTCTATTGTAGTGTAGTGTAATGTTACTAATGTAGTGTAGCAGGATGCTCTTAAGTGGGCAAAACAGCTCAAACTTTGTCCTGTTTGCAAAAGCTACCAGAGTTGGATGGAGGACGGGTTCATGCTGTCTTTTGGTGTTGAAGAATGCTGAGACCAGCCTGACTCAACAATTCAAAGTTAAACATCCTGAGGATGTGAAGAACAGTGTTTCCTGATGGAAATTGGCACTGGTGAGGATGTGGCAAAGTTCCTGAGAAAGGAACGCACAATTGACAGTACTGATAACTTAAGTAAAGCTGCTGAGCTAAAGGCTGCTGAGCTGACACAGCTCACCTAGAAACATCTGTCTGACAATCACTTTATATATGTGATTTATATACTGTAAGAGCTCACTTTGGACAAATTTTGGACACATCCCTTCCCTTTCCAGAGTGAGTGTATAAACATTTCTCCCTTGAGTTGGGAACACCCCTCAAGTTACTTTCCTATGAAATTTTTTATGCAACTATCATAGAGAAATTTCTTAAAATATACAATTTTTCCATAGACCAGGATTTCTGTTTTCCAACTGTTAAATTAATGACTGTAACATGAGTAATATTGAAGGCTCTCTGGGTCGGATTTCGGATTATTCCTAGAATAAAATTGTTCATTTCTTGCTGTCTGATGTACTTACATGTTTGCAAACACATTCAGGAGCTGTGTGTAGGGTAAGCAAGAGAAAGCATTTTAGCTTGAATCATTCACTTAGTCTGGAGTTCTGGGGAAAGGAAGTGAAGGCATGGGAGTTGCCCATAACCTTCCTCTTCAATTGATGATCTGTCCATTTGAAAATACCCATCCAATAGTCACTCTTTCTACAGGTTTATGGATTTCTTCCAATGCAGGGTTGGAATGCAATTAAAAAAACTAATCCAGTTATAGTCAACAATAGAAGAAGTATGGTCTTCGGTATGTAGAAAATACCCAATGCATGGAATGGAAGGCAGGTTACTGCCTTAAATGCAGTGTGAATGAGCGGCGTGAATGGCTGGCAAGACAAGCCACAGGGCATGTTACGTGGTCAAGGTAGCTGGAGTTAAGAGACTCCTAATTCTCTTCGTATTCCTGTAATAGGGTCTGGATTTGGGAGGAGGAACTGAGGAGAAAAACCAAATTTAATTTACAAGGTTGGTGGAAATACAGACTTCAGAGGTCTATTTCATGAGGGCGGCCTCGCTGCAACGGCGCCACTCCTGACACGCAACCCCGTACGCGCCGCCACGTCCCCACTCTGCAGCCCAGCAGGGCTCGCCCCCCCGCCGGGCGCGTGTGGGCCGGCCCGGCCTCCCCCGAGAGCCGCAATGGTTCGTCCTGGGGCCGGGCGGGAGGGCGGTCAGCGCGCCGTTCGCTTCCGGGTGCGGGTGCGGGCGGGCGCTCTGTGGTTGCTCCTCCCCGCCGGCGCTCCGGCGCGGCGCGGGCGGGCGGGGGCTATGCGCAGGCTCGGCCCTTGCCTCAAGATGGCGGCGGTGGCGGATAAACAGAAGCACGAGCACGGGCGGGTGAAGATTGGGCATTACATCCTGGGGGACACGCTGGGCGTCGGCACCTTCGGGAAGGTCAAGGGTGAGCGGCGGGAGCGGGGCCGCGGGCTGTTTGGCGGCCCGTCAGCGGGGCCCTGGCGCCGGGAACGGCGCTCGGAGCGCGGACTTGCCTGGGCTGAGTTGCCGGGGTGGGACTCGCGGTCCCGCGGCGGAATGCAGTGGCTGGGGCAGAAACAACTTCCTCGTCTGTGCTTGCGGAAATAACCGCTGGAAGCTAAATGCTGCGTTTGTGTAGGACAGCCCTGGGCATGTAACGAAAGTAGGGAGTCTAAATCCTCGAGCTGTTTTATATTAAATTTTGATGCTCGCGTACGAACTCTCGATGCCTTTGTAAGGAAGGCAAGATGTCTCTCTCTGCAAACAGAAATAAGCGTAGAAAGATGAGTCTGGGATTGTTGGATTAATTGGTAACATAGCTGATGTGCAGATACGGAAAAACTTTATGCTTAATCTGCTTGACCAGTGGTTAGCAAAATTTTTTTTCAGCTCAGATTTTAAAAACTTCCCAGTGTAGGGCTGTGGATGCCGTGCTGCTTATTTGAAGGCTAGTAGAAACAAAGTAGAAGTTAAACTTCCCCATGGTGCCATTCACCATAGATGGAAGGACTATATGTTAGTTTACACTGTTCCTGCCGTGTTGTTCCTGAGAAATTCAAATACTGGGGCAAGCAAATCAAAAACATGCTTTCTCAAATGAGTAGAGCTAGGCTCAGGCTGTATTCTTCATAATGGTTTGGGGTTTTTTTTGTTAGCTTAATAGGTGCATAAAAAACACAGGGGTTTTTTTTCAGTGTGGATAATCCATTGTCTGTGCTGTGCACAAGCTCTTTTAACTATTGACATGTTCTGAAGAAATTAGTAATGTGTAGGAAATAAGATGATATTTTGCTCCAGGAAAGCTATAAAAATATTTTGAGAGCAGAGCCCTTTGAGTCTCTTTTTCAAGTCAAGCTTATAAAGGGACAGCCCCAGTCACTTGGGAGCAGTGACCCTGCAGCTGACAGCTGGGATACTTTTCTTTTCTGTGGGAACTTAGAACTTCCTTGAATAGAGAGAAAAAAAGATAACGCAGCAGACAGGCATTAGGTTCTCTTTCCTCATGAAGGGACTGCATGGTTGAGGGGAAGGGTCAAAGATGTGTTTGTTTTGTGGTTTTTTACCCAGCACACTGCAGAAGACTAAGATTGGCATACCATCAATGTTGTAGTATGATCCTAAATTTAGGAGAGTACTGTTGCAGTACTGCATTTCTTGTCTCCATATGATGTCCTGTGTTACTTTTGTCTTGCTTCATAAAGAACATTTTATCTATGATGCACTGGTTTTCCTCTTGAGCACACATTTTCTTCATTTCATACCAGATCTGTAATTGTTTTCCTGTTTTCATCATGTCCTTCTCTGGCGATATGGTTTCGTTAATTGACATAAAGTGAAAAACTGTAATAAATGTGTTCACTTCTTAAAATTTAATTAGGGTTTACATTGAGCTCATATGATGTAGGGGGTCAGGCATATGGCTCCTTGAAAGTGAATGTTTAATTTTGACAGTGGTGGTTGCAGCCTGAAAAAATCGAACTGGAAAATCAGTGCTTTACTTGGTAATTGTGAAAGGTCTCCTGCTGTAGCTGTCAGATGAATTTACACTGCTGGTAGCTGTCACTGTTGTGATTCTGTCCAATTTATCTGTTCACCTGGCTGTGCCACTCTGAATTAATTCTGAGGGACTTGGTTCACCTGACTGTGCCTCACATGGGCAGTCACAGAGATGGCTGTTCCTAGCCAGCATCTAGGCAAAGCTAAAATGCCACCAAAGTGAAAAGCTGAGGTGGAAGAATACTGAATCTAAACCAATTGTATGAGACACATTCATATTCAGACTTCAGCATGATTCAGTGTTCAACATCTATCCCTATTTTTGTCAATTTTTTAAACCACTGCTGATGTTTTCTGGTGAAACCAGATTCAAACTTTTATTTCCAGATTTTTTTTTTTAAGTTATCTTTCATGAAAGGAAGAGTACTCAAGCTTTCAATGGTCCATACTGAGAATATGAGGGATATTACTTAAGGCTCTAGATATACAATAATTGTTCCAGCTCTCTAGATCTAGGTTATCAGCACCGGTCTGTATAGACTGCAAACCAGGTGGTCTGGGTCAAGGTAGCAGTAAGAGACCTGGAAATAGACAGTGCAGATCAGTATGGGATCTGATGTTGTGCAGCAGTATGGCTTTGCACAGCATGAGATGTTGTTCTTCGGGGGTTTTTTTACATGTTTGTGAAAACATTTGTTTAGCTCATACTCTTAAAGACTGCTTTCCTCTGAGCTTTGGATTGGCGTTTTGGCCTCCTGCAGAATGGTTTCACTAAATACAACATAGCCTTCTTCAGATCTTTTTTCCCTGACACACTTAATGACTGACACCTGTATTTAATGAGAATGTTGTATTTGGTCTGCATGGCCTCATAATCAGTTTTTTTCCAATTGAAGAACTGTCGAACAAGGTTAGAGACTGTTCCTCCGTGTCTACAGTTAAAAATAAGTCGCTGCTGCTTTGAGACTCTGCCACTGTCTTGAAAATCTTGGTGCTATGCAAAGCCACAGTGAAGCCTGAAGGCAATTGGTATTATCAGAAAATAAAGAAATACAGGGATGTACTAGGTCTGTTAAAGGAATTTCTTTTTTTTGCAATGATTATTTTGAAGGACTGATGGCTAGTTGAGGATGAGGGTGCATTCCCTTTTATAGGTAAAACTTCTGTCAAGCGGTAATGCAAAGTAGCTTTCAGAAAGATAACACTAGCTGCTTACGTTTCTACATGATGTTATCATCTGGGGTGACGCTTTCCCTTCTGTCCTAATGTTGAATTCAAAAGTGTCAGCACTCTGTTACCAGTTATTATCTGCCATTTTACTGGTAACAGATACGAGTTTCCTGGATACAGTTCAAGGTATCTTAAAAGGCTAGATTTCTTATAATTTCAAATTGAATTAAAGGAAGGCAAAAATTACTGAAGAAAATAGAGATTGAATTTGAAATGTCTTAAGTAAGAGAATAGGCTTTTTGGGATCTTTCTGTACCTGCACTGAACCACAGTATGTTTTCATTACAGTAATTTATTCAAAGCTGGTAGAGTTGAAGAAGCAGAAAATCTTGTTTTCTCCCAGTCAGTGAATAAAATTAAGGCTTGAGGCTCACAGCCTTGAAGGCTGTGACAGCTAGAATTGGTTTCAGTCAACTGCAAATGTTACTGTTTAATTACTTTGAATGAAAAATTTGTTTTGAAAAGCTCTTTTCTTATGTGCCTTGCATATTGAACATAGACTGTAGCTAATGAATTACTTTATAATGTTTTTCTGAGTGCTAGTGAAATTCTAGTCTAAGGTAGACTGACAAATCAGAAATGAAATAAACTGGCTTAAAAGTGGTATTTTATAACCTAGTGCATATCAGAACTGTGTATTTATATGCTAAACTGTAGACTTGGTCAAATATATATGTTTGTTACTTACTGTATTAAACACCTTCTTAAATGTACTTTGTACAGCAAAAGAAGATGCAGATTCATGTGTCTGACCGATTTTTGCTTGGTTTCTAAAAAGCTGTTTTCTTGCTAACAAAAACAAATGTTACATTTTAACTTGCTGATTAAAGTTTTATTTGTCTTTTTTTGGTTTTTTTCCTTTTTTTTTTTTCCAAATACTCCTGGATTACTTCAGTTCCCATTATGGATGGGTAAAGACTTTTCAATTTGAATAGTTGCTTTTTGAATTTTTATTATTTTTTATGATGATTCTTTACTCCCGAGGGTTTGAATACAGGTGATATAATTTGTTTGGTTCCTTTAAAACTTCAGTCACATTTGAAGAAAACAAAGGGAATGTGATTGCTTTAATTGTAGATCTGGTTCAAAGCAAATAATTCTCATGCCTTTCTAGGCGCTCACCTGTCCCTGCTTTGTGGTCTCTCTAGAACTTGTTATGGATGTGAGCTTTGTCCTGCATTCCTCAGTAGTGCAAATATGCCTGCCCAGCCCTTTGTGTACTGTGGCCATTGTTAGGTAATGACCCCTTTGAATCAAGGGAGGTCTTTTCATCCTAGTCAGAGCTCTTCTGTTTTTTTCAGGTACTAGACATATCTCAGTGCAGCATTTTGATGGTTCGGGGTCTTGGGTAATCCACTGTTTAGTTCCCTGCAGGAATTCAGACTGCTTCATTTTATAAGTGGCTGTCTTCTTGTAAGAATAGTCACTCAGATACTTATCATTGTCTTTGTCTCTCTGCTAAGAACCTCTTCTCACTTGCATTGGTTTTTAGCTCGGTAGAGGTAAAAGGCAGCAGGAAGGTCTTTTGTGCTGGAATGAGATTTACAGATTGATGGGTTTGTTTATTCTGTCCAGATTATATGTTGAACACAGAAAGGTTTTTGTGGATCACTGCTGTTTAATCATAGCTTCCCATGGATATATTTAAGCAAAGCTTGAAGCTGGGGGCTTATTTGAATTCTCAGGTGAGGGTAGGCACCCAAATGACTGAGTATTGTGTTCAGCACAGTTCTTTTACGAATTCATGGGGATGAGGATGAGCCATGCGAGTGGCTCAAAAATCTAGTGTATCTTCAGAAGGTAGGAATCGGTGGCCAGTGAATGGTATTATTATAATCACTGCATGCAGTAGCCATGCAGATAGTGAAGCCTTCTAGTAAAAGAGATACTTAGCTTCTCGGTGTTCCATCTGTGATCATATTTTGGGTTTAAGAAAAATATTTTGATGAACTTTGCTGTGACTACTCCCAATAGCAGTTGCAAAGTTAAGGACTTTAAGAGGAGTAGCTGACTGTGAAATAGTTTACACTTTAAGTTCCTCTGTTTAAAGAACAGTGAAAGTGTCCTCAGTTTCTTTTCCACTTCTAGGAATGCATTAGGTTGCATGCTTGCATTGTTTTTTGTCGTTTCTATTCTATTTTTTGTGCGTTTCTGGTGGCATTTGCCACTTACTTAAATAGAATAAAGCTCTGGTGTTAACTGTACAGACTGTCGAGCTGTCAGACTGCTTCAAGGACATATATTTTTGTACGTAAACTGATCAGGTACTTATACTGGTAATTCAGAGCAATTGCTGGAACAGGCTTCTTGAGGGAGGGATAGGAATGATTTCTTCAGTATGAGTGATCCTTGCAGATAAAGTAGAAGAGATACAGGGAAGCATGTTTGAGTGGGTTGCTAAGTAAGCCAAAAGCTTGGAGTGACTTACACAGAGAGAGAAAATGCTCTCTCTAATTAGCAAGGATGGCAGGGGTTGGGATATGCTTTGCCTTTTTTTTTTTTTTAAACCAATATTGCAAAAAATGTCATGCTGCAAGACTTCTGCGGGTTAGGTTTAAGGTGTTTCTTACATATGTACGTCTTCTAATGATAGAATTGTGGGAGAACTTGGAGTTGGGCTGAAGAAATTCCATACCATCTGATTTTCATCCTCCCCAAGGGATAATGGGGATATGTGGAATGCTAGTGTCTTAACTTGGCTACATTCAGAAAGGAGAAATAATGTCTTAGCTGAGCAGAGAACACTGACTAAATACTTCCTTGTTTCTTGCAGTTGGAAAACATGAGTTAACTGGGCATAAAGTTGCCGTGAAGATCCTCAATCGACAGAAGATTCGCAGCCTTGATGTTGTAGGAAAAATCCGAAGGGAGATTCAGAACCTCAAACTCTTCAGGCACCCTCATATAATTAAGCTGTAAGTTTTGCTTACTGTAATCAAACTTACTTAGGCAGTAATCTCTTTCTGCTCTCACTGATCTGAAGTACATTTAAAGGGCAATACTACAAACAGTATCTTGTCAGAAAAGTAACCAGCTTCAAAGTATGCAGCTGTGCCCTCTGTAATGTGTTTTCACAAAGCTGATCTTCACTGCAGGCTGGAGAGCTTCCATTAGATCTTTGCTTAGACATTCTTTAGACAGGCAAATAAAAAGTGATGTCATGACAGATAGTTCTGGTGGCAGTCATCTCTGGGTTCAGTGCCTGCTTCATTTTTTTTTTTTCTGTTTATATTTGATCTTTTTTTTCCTGCTTAGAAAATGATTTACTAAGAACAAGAGTGTAAAGGTAATTTCTATAGTCAGTTTATTGTATTTTCTCAAAATGTTTTTAGTGATGGTCAGTGATACATGTTCTTTCAGTGTACATGGTGCTCTGCAAGATTTTTCTGAATTAAGGATGTACAGTTGGATAAATGTGATTGCTATGTCAGAAATCTTCAATGTAGTGGCTACCCTTTGTCTAAATGTGGTATTTAAAATGTGCCTGATCACATCTCTTAGTTGATCAATAGTTCATCAGTCGATTTCAGAGTACAACTAACTATGTCCCAGAGTAGACCCCTCACGTCTCGACTGTGGTAATAAATTATAAGTAACATTGGTTTTCTTTTGACTCTTAATTTCCTGTTAAGATAACTTTCACCTCCAGAGTGTGGGTGGCTTCCACTGTCTTAATCATGATGTAGGTCGTTTTTTTATTGGTAGAATCTTGGTTTAAGACCCCCCCTGCCACTGGCAGATGCCATGTCTGTGCACTCCCTTTAATTTAGCAACAGCTGTTACACTGAAGCTAAATTACATTGTGTAAGATCAACTCACCCACTTTTTCAGTGAGTTAGTTTTCAGAAGGCTGTTGAGCTAATTTGTCAACAAAATTGCTGGTGCTTTCGGTTAATCTGTGAATGAGTCCAAAGGGCATACCTATAGCCAGAACAGAACAGGAAGTGTCAGTGCATCAAGTGACATACCAGGATGAAAGAGGAACCTGTGCTTGTGCTGTTGCTAAACTGAAGACAGTTTAGCACATTTCAGATGACAGTTTCTTTCTCAGGGATTTATGGGTAGAATTTTTTCTTTTGCTGTAAAGGGAACAAATTAAACGATTTTTAGGTAAGGATATGTAGAATAAAATCAAGATCTCTTAAATTGTGAGTTTGTCCTTAAAGTTATTTCAAAGCTTCAGAGTTAAATTTTTCTTAATTTAATTGAAGTAGAATGATAAAAATATAATAACCAGAGGTCAATACTCTTAAATGCTAATATTCATTATTATTAAGAGGAATTTTTTCCTAGTCTGGAAGTACACCTTTTTATTTATGGCAGGTGAATTTTTTTGCATGTTTATGTTGAAGACTGTGTATTATTGCAACACTAGCAAAGTCTTTTTGAAGTCCTTTTTCACTGCACCAAGCTCTTGGTGAGGCAGCACTGTAAATAGTCTTACAGAAATCACTTCTACCTCTGAAAGAACAAGGACTGATATTTCTGATAGGGATTACAAATTTCTTACTAGTCTTGGCAATGGTGGCATCACACAGTGAAAGCAGAGGAAAATGCTTCTGAAAAATATTGTTATTCCAGTAGCTGTACATTGATAACCATTTTAAAGTATATTTTTTATCTGATTATTTGTACAACTTTGGTTTTAACTAAATGTAACCAGTGTTTTACTAAGTGTATAGACTAACAGATCCCTTCTCTTACCAGGTACCAGGTCATCAGTACACCCACTGACATTTTCATGGTGATGGAATATGTTTCAGGAGGAGAACTGTTTGATTATATCTGTAAAAATGGAAGGGTAAGAAGTAGTCCAACTCTGCAAATCAGTGACTTGCATTCTCTTACTGCATTTGCAACATTCCTGTGTCACCCTACACTGGGGGACAGACTGGTTCTTTTTGGGTATCCTTGTGAGAATGATACGCTTAAAGTTTTTTTTTTCTCAGAAGAATACTAGGGTTAGTGTAGCACAGGATTTATGATTAGAGTGTCACAGGATTTCTACGAGCAGAATTAATGGTGTACTATTCATAAGTAGTGTAGTACAGAATTTTTAACCTAACTTGGGATATCTGTTTGCCTAGACCCTCTAGATCTGGTCAAATCTTAATACATATTTTGCTGTATCAATATAACAATAACAGCCTAGCCTTGAAAATCATATGGAAGAACACAAGTCACTCAGTCCTGAGAGGAAACAGAGGATGGTGGAGGTGTCTGTGGCCACCGAGAAGTCACGGGTTTCATTCCTATTTAGGACTCGTAACTGATGTTAAGAGACACTGCTTTGGCTGCTTCTGCAGTTCCATGTGCCATGGCAGAGTCATCCATCCATGGCTGTGTGCCTGGGAATGAAAGGCTGGCAAGGAAGCAGATAATCAGCCTGGCACCCAGGAATCTTGAGGCTGGTAGGGAGGGGAAGAAGAACACTGATTTGTGTATGTGCTTCACAGGGCCTCCAGGGCTTGATAATGAGGGAGAGGGCATGAACATGACTTTCATGGTCACAGAATGGCTGCTTGCCTCATAAAGTGGAGTTAATTAAGATAACCACGCTATCAGGGGCTGGGAGCAAAGGGTAGTGGTTACACCTTGTTAAATAGAGGTGTGTTTTCTCGTATGCGGTTTTAATTTTGCTGCTATCCATTAATACATATTTTATGGCTGTGCTTTTTTCTAAAAGTACAAATGATTATATGTTAACACATTTCAAATCTTTATGTGACTTTGGCATAGCATTCTTCCTCTCTACTAATCTGTTAATTTACAATGGCTGGGAATAAACCAGATGGATATGTACCCAGTTGGAGTAGTTGAACATTGTTTGTTCAGTATATCCCATTATTGGAAAGCTACCCTTGTGCCCTTATTACTGTCTTGTACTGTTAGAACAGCTTCTGTGAAAGATCTGAAGTCACTTTTTACAGACTGTTTAGATACATAGGATACTTCAGCTGCTGGTACAAACTGATGTGGGTTAGGGGTCTTCGCAGGAAATGCCCAGCTAAGTCTGCTGTTTGGGATTAGCTGCTGCTAGCATAAATAGCTTCTGAAATGTATAATTTCTGTGCTACATTTCAGCTTCTTTTGCCGGTTTAAATCTTGCACTGTGCTTAAACATCAAGATTTGTTGATATTCCAATTAGACAAAGTTAAGTGTTTGAGTGCTAATGTTTCTAGCTAGTGAGTATGTAGCATCTGCCAAACCCATTTTCAAAAGTGTGATTAAGAAATTTCAGTGACTTTCTGAGTAAGTGGGTCTGTTTTGTTTTAGTCATTTTAGAACTGCGGTACAAACAAAATTACGTAAGATGCGAAGACTTCTTGCTGCAAGTTCTGATCGTCTGCTGTATAAAGTACCAAATTATAAGTATAATTGATAAGTTTAGGTCATGGGAAAATTTCCTCTAGCTAGTAAAAATGAAAAACAAGTTTAACTTCCACTGTCTCTTAATTATTTAAAATCTTTGTTTTAGCTTGATGAGAAGGAAAGTAGACGTCTGTTTCAGCAAATCCTTTCTGGTGTGGATTACTGTCACAGGCACATGGTAGTACACAGAGATCTGAAGCCTGAAAATGTGCTGCTTGATGCACACATGAATGCCAAGATAGCTGACTTTGGTAAGTATTGCTTTTTTTTAATATCTGATTGCATTTCTGGTGTTAGATCCTGTTAATAACAAGAGGAAATATTAAATAAAATATGTATACTTTAATATCCTGGTGATGTGATACAACAGAAGAACATGAAGAATATATATGTAAAGCAAATAATGTTCTTGCACATTTATTAAACTTGTTTTCGTCGCAAGCTTTCTTTTGAGATATTTTTTGTGACTGGCCAAAATTGTGAACTGATTAGTTTGGTTTCGCTTGACAATATTTTCTCTTAAAATGCTAAGTAGACTTAGTTTCTGACCTTTCTTCTTCCAAACTCACTCCTTGTCTGTTTCACCATCTGCAAAATGTAGATGCTTAGCTCTGTAGGAAGGACAGTGCAGGGGTAATTCATCATCTTTAAGAAGCTACAGTGCTGTGGACAAATACACTAGTCCTCCTGATAAATTGCTCTAAATTTAATCTTCGAAGATGTGAAGAAGATTTGTTTATGCTAGCTGTTCATGACACAGCTGCAGAGAAACCTTGCAGCTAGTTCTTGGAATCCTATGAGTCAGGAAAACCTCATCACATAAGCATAGTAAGGTATCCATACTGCTGTGTCATGGTAGATCTCTTGTAGACATAGTGGATAATACCTGCTTGTGTAAGTCTCCAATGAAAGGTGTTAGGTAATGCTGAGTATGTTCTAAAAGTATGGTGTTCAACTATGTGGGCCCTGGGAACCGTACTGGTTTCTCATATGTAGCGACTGCTTGGGATGAAACAGCTCACATGGTGAAGAAATGAAGTACAGTAACTTACAAAAATATCTTCCTGTAACTTAGTGTCAGCAAAACTGTAGCACTCAGTTAATACTGGTGTATTAAACAAGAGCTTAATAAAAGAGCTTGTGTGTTAGAATACGCAAGCTAGCCAAGCTGTACTCTTTCCTCTCCACATTCCCTGCTGACCGGTGAAAGGGCATAATTCCTTCTTGGAGACTGAGTTCTTTGGCTTATAGTAGTCTTGATCATGCAGCCTCCACTGAGGAGACTATAAGGTATTTTCTACAGCTGTTAGACTATACCGAGCGCTGGTGAGTGCAGGTGGCCTAGTTCTAAAGCACGCTTCTGTTGCTTACAGAGTATCGGAAAACCAAACTACTGAACTGCAGTGATGCAGGAAGCAGGTGCATAGTGTAGGAGTGTAAACTGTGGTAAAGTCGTGTTTACTCCTTAGTTCCCTTGCTCTGTGTAACCTCTAACAGAATTTTAGGAAATTCTGTGATAGCATTTTCCACTTTGGCCTTTTAGAAGGAAATGAGGTTTTAACTTTCTTGTTAATGCCAAAATCCTATCTTGCTGTACTGCTTCATCTCCCTTAGAGCAACTTAGTTCTCTGTCATGCCTGTGTCACCCAAATTTAACTGTTCTGGTCTAGGAATGGATATGTTCTCAAATATCTCTAGGCTGTGGGCAGTAATGGATTGATGTTACTCAGATTTCTGGTAAGATAAATGGAGGATTATGTGGCATGCTTATGTAAAAATTCCATAATTGCAAACAGTGTTATTTCTTAACTGGAATAAATTTGTTAATTTTCTAATTTGAATCACTAGTGGTTTGTTCTACGTGGTATAAGCAGTGTGAAATCATTTTGCTCCCTGATGTTTTAGTAGTTACTCTTATACGCTTTCAGGTCTATCAAATATGATGTCAGATGGAGAATTTTTAAGAACAAGCTGTGGTTCCCCTAACTATGCTGCACCAGAAGTAATTTCTGGAAGGTAGTTTCTTTTATATTGGATACATGTGTGCATGTACTTCAGTCATTTTGCTGCTTGATTCTAAAGGCTACAAAACTAGTTCAGGTGACAAGCTTGATGCTGAGAAACTGAGGGCTGTTAGTTGTATTGATAATTTTTCATGTGTGTTTAAAGCTTCTGTGAGCTACCTTTGAATAGTTCCCGTAAGGTAGAGGTGATGTCTAGTGCCCCAAATCCATTGTGTACACTCTGCCTGAATTGCTTTAAAAATCATGTACAGCTCAGATCTTGGAAGCAGAGGTGCAGAGTTACAGGCAAAGTCTGCTGTGAAGTTGAGTAGCAGTGAAATACCTACTGCCGAGCAGATACTCAGTCTGGAGGTAACTTCCCTTTTTGTAAACTATGATTCTCAAATCTGCTTTCAGCTACCTACCCTAATATTGCCTCTTTTTGTATGGAGGCCAGATGTCTGTTTTACTCAGGCAGTGGCACAGAATATGTGACACATTCTGCTACATGGACTTGTCTTAAACTTTTCAGCTGCAATTTAGGGCATAGCTGACTTTGCACAGATTCCTCTAAAACTTTAATAACAGTATATACCATGGGCTCTCTTATTAGTAGATGCATGTTTCTTTCAGTTTGCCATTGTATGAAATTGCACTGTGGATTATTGTTATACATTAGAGAGGAAAAGCTCTGTAGTTGTGCCTTGTTATGTATTAGAAAGGGAAGTGCAAAGGAGGTATGGCATAGAACTGAAATGGTATACTGCTTGCAAATCAGTTAATTACTGTGATGCAATGGAAAAATGAGAGAAAAAAAAATTAATTGAACACAAATCACTAATAGTTAATTTTTTCACAGGTTATATGCAGGTCCAGAAGTAGATATCTGGAGCAGTGGGGTTATTCTCTATGCTTTGTTATGCGGAACGCTTCCATTTGATGATGATCACGTGCCAACCCTTTTTAAGAAGATATGTGATGGTATCTTTTATACCCCTCAGTACCTGAATCCATCTGTAATTAGTCTTTTGAAGCACATGCTGCAAGTGGATCCAATGAAGAGAGCAACAATCAGAGACATTAGGTAAAACACCATCTGATGTCTGATCACAAGATGCTGGGATTACAGTAGTGCAAATATGTAGAAGAAGGAAATTATTCATACAGCTTGTCCATGTTTTCTAGACTGAGATGAAGAATTCAGCTTCTGATGGCTTGGTTTTAGCTCTGATAGTGCGGATCTCCAGCGGACAATAAAGTATCTATTGGAGATCATAGTAAAACGAATTATTTACATTATATATGGAAATTCTGAGACACTGTAGGCATAAGACTGCCATAGCAAAGCTGTTTACTTGAATAATGGTTTGTAAAAGTTACACTATGTAGACTTCTCTGGGGGAAAAAAATTGTCTTTGCTTTTAGGAACCAGTGCTCTCTACCGTGAACGTCTGAGGAAGCTATTTAATCTGATAACTGCTGCTTTTATTCATATTTCTTAAGGCTCTGAAAAGTCATTTTTTAAGACTCTGAATATTCCACATGTAAGACAGCACTTTCTACCTTCAAAACAGTGGCATGAATTTGTGTATGAACAGTAATTACTTCACCAAGTACTGATAAGTTAGAGTTTGTAGGTAAAGAGAAACATCATAGACTCCAGATTCCAAGAGAAGATTCTGGAAAAGTTGATTGTGTTGACAAATGTGCACTGGATCAAGTTTAAAAAAAGGTAGCTGAGAGAACTGTACTTTATGCAGCAGCTTAATTTTCTGCGCAAGAAGCCCTAAGGAAAGAATGTTACTATACTACCATAGTGAAAATGATGCTTCTTTTAGGGTTGGAAGTTAGCAAATCAGCAATGTTCATGTTTTCTCAGTGGAACAAAAAACATGGCGCACTTATCCCTTCCTGCTTTGTTACAATGGGAAGTACTTCCTTGCAGAGATCAAAGCACTGTGAGAACTAAGCATTGTAAGACTTGAGTGGCTGGGAACTTAAATTACCTCAGTTGTGTTAAATAGTGTGTGGAAAAGAAGTGGTGTGAAACAGATGTTGAAAAATGTTGGTTACGGAACATGGATGGCTTTTGAATCCAAAACAGTTCTGTCCTATTATCCATATGACATGTCTCCTCACAGTTTAAAGGGCAAATTGAGTTCATTTGAATACCTTAATTCTTCTAGGGATTGTGTGTATGTGCATGCAAGGGGAAAGGCTCGGTGCCATGAACAGTGAGAAAATATTCTTCTGGGTACTGTCATCCCAGCAACAGCTGAGCCTTGTAGTGGTATAGGAAAACATTTTTCTGCTTCCAAATTAACTGGTTTTTTCTGATTAAACTATATTTTGCTCAGCACATTTGTACTGAGGCACAGGGTTCTGAGGATCACACTGAGTAGAGCTTAGTGCACTGTGCTGGTTTAGGCTGGAATGGAGTTGAATTTTTTCACACTAACTGTTTTGGATTTGTTCTGAAAATAGTCTTGATAACAAGTGGATGTTGTAGTTACTGCTGACCAGGGCTTGCTCAGACCCAAAGTCTTTTCTGCTCCTTACACTGTCCCAACAGAGCAGGCTGGAGGTGCATAAGGAATTGTGAGGGGACGCTGCTGCGCCAGCTGACCCCAGCTGACCACAGGCATATTCCATACCATATGGGGTCATACTCTGCTATAAAAATTGGAGGAAGGCTGATGGGGGTGGTCTGCTGGTCATCAGTGAGTTGGTGATGAGCAATTGTTTTTATTTGCATTACTTGTCTTTCTTGGGTTTCCTTGTCACCTCTCTTTGTGGTTTTGGATTTTTTTTTTACTTAGAATTTTTTTAAAAACAATTTCTAATTATTACACTGTTTTTATGTCAACCTACCATTTTTTTGGACTTCTCTTCTGATTCTGCCCCTCATCCCACTGGAGAAGACCAAGCAAGTGGCTGTGTGGTCCTTGGTTGCTGGCTGGAGTTAAACCATAGCAGTTCTGTTTGACACCCATTGTGGGGCTTGAAGGTGTTGAGATAATAACAGATTTGAACAGAGCATATTAGATAAAATAATTATGAATTGTATAAGGGTTGTTGGTCAGAATATTGATTTTTCTGTTCTCAATATTGATACATATGTTCCATTTTTTTGCTGTACATATTGAAGATTTGGGTTGTTTCTGCAATTTGCTGTGCTTTGTAGTGCTTAGTGAATTTTTTTTTTTTTTTTTCTGTATTAGAACATTGGCCTTGAGCTTAATCTGCTATTTGGGCTCTGTACTGAAGTTGTTACTGTCCTCTGGGTACCATCTCAGGGAGACAATTAACAATTATACATCTTTGTCCAAGATTTTTTTTTCTGTGGAGCAAATACAGAATGGCACCTTCACTACATTCTTCTATGACATTTTCTCCCTCATTGCCATAACTTCAGTATCTTGGGCAGTCAAAATATTTCTACTGGTATTTCTTAGGAGTATAGTTTAGGCTTTTTGGAAGATTTAACAAGCTATTTTGGAATATCTCCCAGGCCTCACAGCAGTGTGCTTACAGGTGGCAAGGCATATGGGAGAAAATGGGCAGGTAGGACATGATAGAAATGGCATTCTATCATGAAGTGATAGAATGTATGAAAGAAAGATGCCCCTGCTATCCCAAAGAGGCCCAGCTTATTACACCGTGCTGGGACCTGGCTTGCTCCTATTGAACACTGCTGAATACTGATCAGCACCCTCAAGGAGAAGAGGGGATTTCTGGGTCTGAAAGCATACCAACAGACACTTTGGCTAAGCCAGAAACCTAGCTTTCAATTATATCACTTGTTCCTGTAACTAAAAATAAACAACCAAAGCAAAAGTCATCTGGTCAGGAATGAAGCAGCTGCTAGGAGGGAACAGGAGAAGGAATCAGAAGCATCAGCCCTTTCTGCAGCAGAACAGTCATGAGAGCAGGAGGAAGGGAATGAAATCATAAATGAGAAAGTAACCTTCTGATTCCTATCCTTAAGTGATTTGTGAGATAGCAAAAAACATTTTTTTTCAGTTTCCTGCAAAATGTCTAATAAAATCTTGTGCAGGCAGCGATTACTTTATGTACTGTTTTATTGTCTGTGCTACAAGGGGTCTTGGGCTGGCAACCATGATTCTTCTTGCACAGACTAAAATTAATTTTATATTTTAAAAGAATTTCCTGTTAAAAATGTTTTCTTTACCTACATATACTCAGAATATTTTTATTTTTAAATCTAGGGAACATGAATGGTTTAAGCAGGACCTTCCAAAATACTTATTTCCTGAAGACCCATCATATAGCTCTACCATGATTGATGATGAAGCCTTAAAAGAAGTGTGTGAGAAGTTCGAATGCACTGAAGAGGAAGTGCTAAGTTGTCTGTACAGCCGAAATCATCAGGACCCTCTAGCTGTTGCTTATCACCTCATTATAGATAATAGAAGAATAATGAACGAGGCCAAAGACTTCTACTTGGCTACAAGTCCACCAGATTCTTTTCTGGATGATCACCACCTGTCTCGCCCTCACCCTGAACGAGTGCCATTCTTAGTAGCTGAAGCACCACGTCCTCGCCACACTCTCGATGAGCTGAATCCACAGAAGTCAAAACACCAGGGTGTGAGGCGGGCTAAGTGGCACTTGGGAATACGGAGTCAGAGTCGACCAAATGATATCATGGCTGAAGTTTGTCGAGCAATTAAACAATTGGATTATGAATGGAAGGTACCAAAATAGAGGACCTTTACAGCAAACAACAATGCATTTTGGTTTGAGCTTTGTAGTTACATAGCCCAGAGGTCTGAAACTGTTTTCATGTTCTGGCAATAATCTCATGGGCCTGTGCTTTTTGCTGTGCCAGAAGGGTTTTGGGGGAGATTGTACATGCTGACAGGAAAAAAAGTCTTGCTAAAGTTTTCTGTTGAGGCTGTAGGAATATATTTTTCTTGGCTAAAAAAACCCCCAACAACCCTCAAATCCAACAGGTAATGAAATCTGAAATCACTTGATAAATACTAGTGAGTTGAAAGGGCAAGAACAATATGCAGTGATATTCAAGCAGTTGTGGTTAACTGACTCAAATCTCTTTCATACTAGGTTGTAAATCCATATTATCTGCGTGTTCGGAGGAAGAATCCAGTAACGAGTGCATATTCCAAAATGAGTCTCCAGTTGTATCAGGTGGACAGCAGAACGTACTTACTGGACTTCCGTAGTATTGATGGTATGTGGAGTGTTCATTAAGTTAATTGAGTTGTATGGGAAATCATTGTACTTGCAAACATGTCTTTATTTACTTACTTAGAAGTGAGGTCAGTGTTGCCCTTTTTTATTTCAAACCAATCTAATCTGTATCAGTGTTTCCTTATTCCTTCCTGCAGTAGTGTTCCTGTGATAAAGCTTAGCTGCTGCATCCCTTAAATAATTGCTTTTAAGCTATATCAGCTCCGGAAGAGCTGTTTTGTGTCTGCATCAGAACTAATACCAGTAATGGAAAAGGGGACAAGACTGTTGGAGGTGAGATTGGGATCAACTTAAGCTGCCTTTGGAGCCTCACCCCAAATTTAAACATTAATTTGTATCTGAACTAAGCATGTGAACAGTGTTTTCTAGTGAAGATAAAGCTTGGCATCTAGGCATTTAAATTTTGACTTGGACTGTACCTTGTTGTACTGGGTTGGACTGTACCTTGCTGTACTGGGTCTGACTCAGATGGAGTTAATTTTCTTCATAGCAGCCTGCATGGTGCTGTTTTGGATCTATGACTAAAGCAGTATTGATAACACACGTGTGTTGCTGAGCAGCACTGGCATAGTATGCAGCCTTTCTTTTTCCACGCTGCCATGCTGGGAGGGGAACAACAGCTCTGCAGAGCTGAGCCAGATTGAACAAAGGGACATTCAATGCCGTATTATGTTATGCCTAGCAAAGAAAGGGGTTTTAGGGAAGGTAACCTTGAGACCGGCTGGGCATCAGTCTCCTCTGGAGACAGTGAGTGGTTGCCTTTGCATCATTTCTCCCCGCATTACTTAAAACTGTTTATTTCTACCCATGAGTTTTCTCACTTTTGCCCTTCCAGTTTTCTTCCCCATTGCACTGAGATACCAGCTGCAAGGCAAAGTTAACCCATCAGTTCTAGTAGTAGCTAAAATTTGAGGTAGGAATTGTATGCTTGTAGTAACTAAAGTCTTGAAAGCATTTAGTTTAACCTGTAGAAAAATATGTTTTATGGAGTGACAGTAACAGAGTATACAAAGCCTGGTTAGATGAAGTGAACAGAGGAGCTAATAGAGACTGAGCACAATGCTTGTTTATGGGCATAGTAGACTAAAGGAAAATTACTTAAAGCCAGTGGTGTAGATGGCATGCCTAGGAAAACATGGCACAGAAAAAAGGAAATTTTTTTTTTGGACTGCTTAGAGCCATGCAGCTAGGGGAGGGCAGCCTACTACAATCCTGGTTTCCACTTTTGAGGAAATACAATGCCAGGGCACAGCTTTGTCCTATCTCTTCCAGCAGTTAACCTGATTTGACATTCCTTCTCTCTACCGTGGTTAACTCTTCTCTGTTCCTCTTAACAATTTGTAATTTAAAGTAGCTTTGTGTAAACAGAAGAGATTGCCTTTTCACTCATTTCTCCTGAAATAACTTTTCGGGTGCCAGCTTAGAGCCAAGTTAATGTTCAGTATTTAAAATGAGAGTAGAGATGCTTCAGCAGAACACTGCTATTAAGATGAAACTATTTTCTCCTCATACCGAGGGTAAACATAAGTTGCTGCAGCCCAAATGTACAACATTCTATGGAGAAAAACTTTGAAAAGAGAAGAATAAATTAATGCAGATGCTAACAATTATAATGTGCTAATGAATTATCATAAAAATAGAAATAATAACAGTGTATGAATACCAAAAAGAGAACAAAAATAGAATAAAAGTAGATGCTAGAAAAAAACATCTACAAACTGCTATTCATCTTAATCTTATGATGCTGACCTGTTTTTGTTTTGAGTAGCCTAAACTGAACAATTAGCTTCTGAAATCAGTTCATGAAAAATACAATTAGCATTGATCTGAACAAGATGTAAATAGTTCTGGAGTACAGTTCAGAGTACAGAAAGAATTAGCATAAGAACATTTGCTTTTGTGCTACTATGTATATAAGCTTTTATTTTGTATCAAATATAGTTTGCAAAAGCTGTTTATTTATTTATCAAGATTTTAAAGACAAGATTAAGAAGTGTGAGAAGGGGAAGATATGTGCTCTTCCTAGAACTGATTTGATACTAATACACAATTTTCCTCCTCTCTTCCCTTGTCCCCAGATGAAATCACTGAAGCGAAGTCTGGGACTGCAACTCCACAGAGATCAGGTTCTGTGAGCAACTATAGATCTTGTCAAAAAGATTCAGATACTGATGCTCAAGGAAAATCTGCAGATACATCCCTTACCTCATCAGTGAACTCTTCGCTTGACTCTTCCACAGCTGATGTAACTCCAAGGCCAGGGAGTCATACAATAGAATTTTTTGAGATGTGTGCAAATCTTATTAAAATACTTGCACAATAATTTTGAAGATGGGCTTATTTCTTTTATAGCAATAAGCATGCCTAAATCATAGTCAGATGCTTCCAATTATAATCAAGTTAAATTAACTAAGGCGCTGAAAAAGCTAGCCACAGAATGCAATTTGCACGGGGATTAAAATTATTATGGGCAGTTACTATATATTATTTTGAAGCTGGAGTGAATTCTCATTGCCTGCTGTCCAATAGCATAACACAGGTACAGGAAATAACACGCCTTTTGGGTAGTGTTTGTAACATTTTACCTTGAGTGCAAAATAGGCTGCCTATAACATTTAAGCTAGACGGACCTCTTTGTTTTTTTCTCTGGTTATACATATATCTGATGCACTGTAAGTTAACCTATATGTACTAGTTCAGTGGTCTCAGTATGACTTGTTGGTTACCCTCTACAGCTGCGACTCAGAACTATCAACATCTCTTCACAGTAATATGTTAAAACTGCTATGTTTCTTCCCCTTTATTTGACAGAAAACAATAAAGACTACTTTGATGCATTACAATGTACTACTTTTAACAAAACTTGTTATTAAATGCATGTAAATCCAGCCAGGTGGAAATGCGTGTAGGTGCTCTGTAATGAACTGAGGGTGAAAATTCTGTGGGCAGTGAGTGGAACGATGGAGTCCATAACAGTGGCAGGGGACTTAATGCTGAGGAGACGTGGCATCCCATGGGTTAAACCAAAATGTTGCTTTGTGGAGAAGCAATGTTGCTGTGAGGAAGCTCTTCATCTGTGCATGTTATCTTAATGTGGTAGTAGCACAGCAGCTCCCCCCTGCTACTGCAGGCTGAGAATCCTTTTCCTTATACACGTGTCCCTGTAGTTAAGAGCACAGCCTGAGGCCTATTTCATGCTATCCCAGAATCTGAAATTGACAGTTTTTTTAACATATATGTTAATACTTTGATACAGCTGGTTATCACGTTGACTTAGGATGTACTATATAGTATTCAGTATGAAGTGAAAACTACTTATATAGGTTTCTAGTTTTTCCCTGGCCACCTTTATAGAAAACTGTGCTGTTTAATGTAATTGAATTAAACAGTCTAACTTTTCAGTTGAGCATTGAGAACTGATCATGACAACTTGAATGCTAACTTTCAAAATGTTTTCAAGAGTAGATTGCAATTACCCATAATAAAAATCCTTCTGCATTTATGGTTTTTGCAGCATTCCAGGAAAAAAATTGAACCTTATATATTAAAATCACAGGTAGTACTTGCACGAAAACCTTTAGTGTCTTTTAAATTGGGTATAATTAGCCATGGTTCCGTTTTCATCTAACACTTAGTAGATATAAACAGTCATAAAATACTTAGTTTTGCATTCAAGACTTAATGTTTACTTCAAAATAATCTTCATGACCTACATAGTTTCAAAGGTTGCTCCCCCAGGAAGAGGCTGGAAATCCAGGCATTGCTATGAACAGTGAAACCTGGACTCTTCATGTAGATGGAAATTCTTGCCAATGGCTGAGATTTTATCCATGGGAGACTGCTAGCTACAGATACGAGAACAGTTTAAATCCTGGCCAGCTGGCTTCAGTCCAGAAATTCACATGCACAGAATCTGAAGAAATATAAAACTGCTCTTAAACCCCAGAACTGCTGTAACTGTGTTCTGAACTGGATGATTGTGAGGTCTATCTAGTAGATAGGTACAAATTACACCTTCATTTCTTTATCCTCAAGTGTCACTGATAGTCCCTGTAGGGACGTTGGCTATATCACAGTACCTTAAAGTGGAAGATTTTCCAAAGTGGAAGTTAGTATTGGAAGTTTAAACCCAAAACTTTAAGATGCCAATGTGAGGGACCAGCTGCAAATCCTACAAAAAAGTCCTGGTTTTAGTTTTGTAAGAATTGGTTCTTATGTACTGAATAAATCAATGTGTTCATTTTTGTTACTCTTTACTTTGGAATTATTAAGTATTGCACTTGTATAAACACTACAAACGCACAGGTTTTTAAATTGTAGTAATTCCTCATCTGGAATTGGTTTGGGATCACTTGCATATATTAAACTGTTTATAAATGCTATCTGCTCCTTGTAATGCTGACAACATATGCAAGGTGTAAAGATGCAAAACAGTTTTTAATTTTTATATACCTTTTTGGCCATCTTGTGCATTAAGACAACCCTGGTTTGTCCTTAATTTTGGTATCAGGAGGTTAAAGCAAGTTTCTGGCAGAAGTGTACAATATATGTAGTTTTAAATAAAGTACATTTTTATGGTAGATCAATTTTGATGGCCAAAGGTTTTCTGATTGAACTGAGATTTTTATAGGGAGTGGGAGGGGTAGAAAGGGGCACTAACAACCTAGTTGAACCCAGTTGCCTGTTGTGTCACTTTCCTATGCTTTGTAGATCTTGCTGTTGAAATTGCTTTCTTCACGTGTTCCTGCTGATCTTGCAGACCTTTTGTTAGCACTGCACTAGAAACTGCCAATAGGCTGTGGAATGAAACTTCACTAATAGAGCTGCCAGAGTTGTAAGGCAGCTTATGCAGATACACAAACTGGTTAAGTGTGTTACTCTGTATTCCCAAACTTACTCCTGTTGGAGTACAATCAGTTAACTTGTCTTTGTATTGTAATTTTTTCAGTAACATGGATGAACTTGGGCTGTCCATGTGCAATATAACTCACTAGGTAATGGATAAAAATTCATCTTGGTGGTGCAATATGAAACAAACCAACCTTTCATGTTTGTCTTGATATGAGTGTTTAATACAAACTTTGAGCTAAATTTTATTTTACCAGTTGATTACCATTGTAAGAGATGAGTCCTGTTCTTTAACAAAGATGTGCCTACTTCCTGTTAATTTCTGTTGACAAAGCTGAATGGCAAAAATGCTTGTTTCTAACTGTATAACTTTTTAAACTTTCAAAACTAAAGCCTAAGTAAACATGAAATACTGAACCATCTTGTTTGAAACTGTGTGCATACTGTTTTCTAGTGTTATATATGTTAAGTGGAAAAGAGCTGTTATACTCATTTTAAAAACAGCAGGTACTACAATTTTAGAAACAGCAGCAACACAACATTAATTACATCAGAGTTCCCAGCTAGACAGGCTCGTGCACCAGCAGTGCTTGCCTGATCCGACTGACCCTTTTCCCCTAGATCCTGTAAACCCTTCTCCTGCAGAAAAGGGGGGTTTGAGACGGAACAAACCCTGAGCACGGTGTAAAAGCATTCCTCATCTCTCATCTTCCCTCAGCCTGACCCTAGCACCACGGATGGGGCTTTTCTCTCGGTATTGGTCCCTGTAAGTAGGGAGCAGTTTTAAACCCTGCAGCCTGTCTTCTCTTCTTGTAGAGATTTTTTGTTTGGCTTAGGGGTTTTTTGGTGGGTTTGGGGGGGGGGGGGCTTGTTTTAGGT
>VZTE01002528.1:33494-49909 GCA_013397775.1 Eulacestoma nigropectus
TTTTTTTTGTTTGTTTGTGTTTTTTGTTTGTTTTTTTTTTTTTTTTTTGGTTTTTTTTTTTTTTTTTGTTTTTTTTTTTTTTTTTTTTTTTTTTTTTTAATATTTTCTTTTCTTTTTGGTGTTTTTGTTGCGGTGGTGGTTTTTTTTCCTTCTGGAGGAAAAACTCGTCCTTGGGAGCCTGTGTCACTTTTTCCTATGGCACTTCCCGCCCGGAGCCGCCTCCCCGTGGTGGGTGGCTGCTGTCCCAGGGCGCAGTCGGTAAATGCGAGGGCCATTCCCGCCGTCCCGCCCCTGTCCCTGTGTGACACTCGAGCACCACGAGCGGTGGCACTCCCAGGGCCGGGTGTTCTTCCCCTCCGCCCTCGCTCCTGCGCTCCGCCGCTGCCTCAGCCCGCACAGGAGCGGGGGGATACGCCGGGCGCCTCACGGCACCCAAGCGGCCCCGAGCCGGGGCGAACTACAGCTCCCGGCTGTCCTTGCCGGCGCCAGGGCCATGGGCGCTGCCGCTGCCCCTGTTCCTTCCTGCTCCTGCCCGGTTCCTGCGGTGCCGCCCCGCCTTTCCGCTTCCTGCCGCGGCGCTTCCAGCCCGGGGAGGTGGCCGGTGACAGCGCCAGGTACCGCCGCGGGGATCGGGGCTCTGCGTGTCTCATTGACAGCTCGGGTGCAGCCGATCGGCTGAGTTTTTTGTGGGGGAGTACCCCTCTGTGTTACTGTTTTAGCTTCGAGATGAGCGAGGCGTGATTTTTCTGCTGTGTACTTAAAAGCTTAATTACCAAACTGCTGAAGATGCATTTTCCCTAGTTTTCCAGATGGCTTCTTTTGGGTGGAAGAGAAAGATTGGTGAGAAGGTCTCAAAAGCTACTTCTCAGCAGTTCGAAGCAGAAGCTGCGGATGACAAGGATCTGGGTGACGATGATGATGCTAACTGGGTGCATGCAGCTAAGAGAAGAAGGGAAATTCTCTTAGAAGACTGTGTAAGGAAAAGTAAGGAGCTAAAGGATGAAGGTGCAAATTTGGCTGAAAATAGGAGGTACTACTGTCTTACTCTTTTTTCATTGACTGAATAAGTGCTGCATGATATTTTAGTCCCTTCTCTAAACACTAGTAACTTGCTAGTATCTGCATTGATACTTTTCGTAATTTGAAAAGTGATAATTTCTTTCATTCTGTCTTTACTGTCTGGTTCTAAATAAGTTTTTGCCTTTGGTGGTGTTGTCAGCTGTGAAAGTCTGTATTCCGCTTTACTTTTGCCTGTTCTTATAACAACAACAACAACAACAACAACAAAAGATTATGGAAGTCGAGATATGAAAAACTGATTGGATCTGAAAGCTGAAAGGGTAAATAGGATGCAGTGTGATAAGCCATACCGTAAGTAATGCTTCAGCCCCTCTTGGAAATGTGTCTTTTTTCTCTTACTGGGAGTAAGCCTATTTGCCAGCGCACAGTGCCCAGGCAAATACTGCCGAGCAGCTAATGTGCTGTTAATCTGCCTAATGCTTTGTAAAGTCAGGTTCGGGGAGCTGCTCTGAATGCCTTCTGAGTCCTGGAAGTTTGGCAGTTCTGGAAGGATATTGCAAAAGTGGTTCCATTGTCCTGTTATACTTCAAACGGGAAGTCTTTTTGGAGTAGAGGCGTATTAAAAGAGGGAGAGATGGACTATAAATTGCATATTGGCTACATAATTTGGCCGGGGAGGAGAAGCAGTTCTGAGAGTAGTCTCCGTAGAATCTTCAGAATGCTTTGACATCTAAATTTTTATCCTGTCTTTACTTTAAGAGCATCTTCACTTTATTGTCCCACATCAGAGATAACCTTATTTTCCTGGTAGAAGCATTACCATGATGTCAGTATGTGCTCCTCTGCTATTACACTTTTTGTCTTTAGAAATGTCATGCTAAAAAAGGGTTCCCTGGGCAATATGGAAGAGAGAACAACTTGGTAGTTTAAAGCAGGCAAGTTTATTTATCATGAAAAACATACTGTGTGTGTGTGTTGGGTCTGATTTAAAAAAAAAAAGTAATGAATAAATAGAAAATCTTTTTGAGAAAAGGCCTATTTTCAAATATTGAAATACAGTTTTCTCTTTTTAGTGGTCACTAAAATATTGACACTGTTCAGTGAGTGACTTCTGTTGATTCTTCTGTGTTCCTGAGGCCTGTAATTCCTGAATGAAATTTTGAAAACTTTTAAAGTTGCGTTTAAATTAAAACCAAGTTCAACTAAGTTTTAAGCATCTTGCCATTGTGTTAATCAATAGATTTAAAGCAGTAGTAGCATAAGTAGGTTACATTATTATTAATAGCTGAAAACACAGAATATACAAATTAATAGTCAATTAACATCTCTGTTTTTAACACCAGAAAGAAATCATACAGAAAGGTAGATCCATTATGTCGTTTTAGGAATATCAAGATTTCTAAATATTTTCATTCTAATCTTGTATCGCTAATACATCCTGTACTTAGCTATATTAAACAGATTGATATTTTTATTTCTTTTTTATGTCTTTCTTTCTCCATATGTCTTCCTTATATTTTGCTTTGGATGTTGTATATCTTTTCTCTATTTTTTTTGTTTGTTTGGGTTTTTTTGTTTGTTTTGATTTTTGTTTTGTTTTTGTTTTATTTGGGGTTTTTTTGTGTATGTATTTTTTAATGTGCAGTGAGTCTCTTAAACAGCAGCAAATACTGGTTTAGGGCAGGGACATACTGAACAGCAGGTAATTTTTAATGCTTTTAATATCTTCACTTGCTCTTAGAAATTGAGTTCTCCGTCATCTGTCAGTTAGAAAACAATACAAAAGCGTAACCCATCCACGAGTCACAATATAAGCATTTTTTGTGACTTTGGTGAGAGCTCTGTCTCATCAGAAGTGCTTGTAAAAACTACTGAGAAACTCGGAGTGGCTTATAAAAGGTGTGAGAAGGAAGTTAACATTCATATCTGAGGCTCAACAGAAGTTCTCACTTGAAATTGTAGTTTTTGTCAGTTACTCCAGCACACTCTGCAGTTCAGACAGTGATGGTGATACGATGCTTTCGGGGTGCATAACTTTCAGATAGATTTTTTCTTAAAAAAGAAAAAGTTCACATAGATTGGAAGCTAAACTCGTAGTGTAAGGCTTTTATTACTTAAACAGGGAGAATAGTTGATGTACCATTACAGGCAACTTGTGGAAGCAGACTGAAAGGAATGTTTACTCTCTCTGGCGGAAAGTGGTTGCTGTGATTGTGTTCAGGCTTATGTGGTCTATTTCTTGAATATACATTTGTACAGCATAAGCAGACTCATGTAAATAATTAAATACTTAAGGTGGATTGTTTCCTGAAATATCAAAGTGTGGTGAGAGTTTAAGAAAGATTTGAGTTGGATTGTGTAACATTCGAAAAGAAAAGCAAAGACCAAGCACTGGAAAGTAGCAAAGATTGGTTCATAGTTGATGTTACTTGTGGAGTGAAGGGGATCCTAAAAGCAAACAAACTCCTGAAGAAGCAGGGGGCTAAATTTATAAAATCAGCTTCATTTCTTACGGTAGAGACACTGAGGTAACGTGCACGGCAAAAATTTAGTATGATGAATTTTATAAGCAGGCCCATATTACTTAGCTAAATTAGTCATTACCATGTTTATGCTTTATTAGTCTACTTAGCTTATTTTTCTGGTAAGGGAAGGTGAAGTGATGGTGTTATAAGCCCCACCGTTAGTCAGTCTCTGTGTACACAGTAAGTCTGTTTGTGTGGACGAGTGAGATGTCACTGGTGTTGGTAAGGTAGGTCTCAGTGCTTCTCTGGGCTAGAGAATAATGAATGAGCTTCTCTGGCACCAGAATTTATGCAGCCTGCTTTATTTACCTGTTATAAAGGTACTCCACCTGGGAGTGGAATGGGGGGATTATTTGGGAGGTGGTTGCCTTCTGTGGGTTTTCAGCTTTTGCGGAACTGTTTTAAGGAGTGTTTGTACGTGCTGTAATGTGTGTGCATGAACCTGATAAGCTGAGACAGACAGATACACAAAAGAAAAATGATGATGAAGATGACAGTTTCTGATCCATATTGTGTATTTTTTGTGGGATGGGAGAAAAGATTAGGAGTCTACCAGAAAAAGGTGTTAAACTAAGTTGATCATCACAGTGGATGTGTTACTGTGAAAAACACTGTTCAGGAGATGCTGACCTAGAAACTTGATAAGTAGGCAGTGTTGAAGATGGCTTGTGAATGGATGATCTTGTCAGAACAGCAAGAAAAGGCAGAGCTGTGGAAGAAGTATCACGTCTGTATGCTCTTTTGATGTGTGAGAAGGAGCAATGAAACAAATATATACGAACATTCACACAATCTTTTGGGAACAGGCACATGATGTTATTCTTTGGGCTGGCATGTGCAGGGCATGGAGGTGGCCTTTCATGATTCCTGTGGATCCCTTTCAACTCAGGGTATTCTACGATTTCTGTGGAGAAAATACTGTCTATTGGTGGAAAGTGTGGAGAATATTCTAGAGGAGAATTTTTTTTGCTTACAGGAAATTTGAAATACTGGTGGATTATCCATCTTAAGACACCAAGTATGGATGTGCCCACACACACTGGAATTAAGAAAAAATCCAACGAAAAAGCAAAACCAAAACCCAACAACCCCAATCCTGTTTTTTTTTGCGTTGCTGGTCCTACACTGCTTTAAATCCAGGATGAGTTTGTGTGCTCAGCCTTAGTATTTTGAACACAGCAATTTGCCATTACGGTGTTATTTGACTGGGAGGGAGGTAAGCCTTTGGCTCTGGCCACATTAAGATTAATGCACACATTAAGAAATGGTTGAGGTAAACAGTGAAGTGTGATGTCCTTAAATACATGGCATGTGAGAGCTAACAGCTGGAAGAAAAACTTCTGTCAGACTTGTGTCCTCGGTATAACTGAGTCGCCTGTCTATGAGCTCTGCAGTCATCCCTGTGCTGTTTTCAAACCACGCACTTCTGTAGCTGCCCAGAGAGTGGCGATAGAGCTCTTCCTTCACCTCTGAGGAGGTGCAGGATTTCAGTTGGAGGTAGACACTGACGGGTTTAAATTCTCAACGGTTTGCATTTTTTTTTTTTCAGTTTTGCTAAATAAACGTTAATACTGCTTTTGCTTCTGATGATATTTATTGTGCATTGCAGTAAAAAAGAGTAAAAATTTCTGTCTTGGTTGGAAAGGTCATGTTTTCAGCTGGAACACTCCTACATTAGAGGTTTCCCTCTATTAAAAAAAATGTCATTCACTTTGTCACTTGATGTCTAAATTTGATTAATAAGATTTTACTTTTTATTTCCCTTAGCTTTTGCAATAGCAAATTAAACAAGGACATGTCCAAGTGTGGTGACTAGACCAGGTAACAGGCCAATTTTCCTGAAACTGTTTACTTTTCTGGAGAGATTAATTTTTTAGAATTGCTTAATTTTCTAATCTATTAAAAAAATTGAACTTTGAGTCATTTTTTCCACATTTTAGCTTTTCCACATTTAGTTGAGACTTTTTTCTCTGATGTGAATGCCAGCATGACTCCCAGATGTGTAGTTTGTAATTCTTCAGCTATATATGCTGTAATTGAGTTTGTTTTTCTACTAGACATTGTAGGTTGTCAGATGATGAAACACATACCTTTAGAAAGTATGCTTAGTGTTGTAGTAAGTCAAGTGTTTGCTGAAAAAATATGTCTGTCAGGTGGAGCAGATTTTAACAGTTGTATTTGTTCCATTTACTCATGTGTTTTAGGTTTAGATTATGGTAAGTACTTGATTAAAAATGAGTTATGAAAGTAACAAAATAGTTTTCGGATTGTATTGCTGATTCATTTTGATGCAATTAACATGGCAAAAGATAGAGATCATTGCCTTGAAATTGCTTTTTAAGTTAAAGTCAATAAAACTGATGTTACTTACATAATACAGTGTTAATAAAGAGGTTTCCCAGAAGATCCCAGCAGCTGTCTTTGGCAAAAACATTTCATCAGTTTAATCAGCTGAGTTATTTTGTAGAGTAGCCTAGAAAAAGTGGGGTATGTTAGAGAGAAGGGGGATCCAGGAGAGCAGGTTTCAAGTTTTTTGTTTCAAGTTTTCTCCCCTGAACTCAAGAATGGTTCTTCCTGATGAAAAGGAAATCACGAAAAGATGAATTAAGAGTCCTGTGTGGATGTACAGGAAGCTCCTGTCAAAATCCAAACATAAAATGGAAATTTCCAAGAGATGAGAGCAGCGTTCTGTGACCCAGTCAGACCACAGAGACTCTGTCTGAGTATGCAGAGATGAAGTTAAGAAAGCCAAAGCCCATGTGGAGTTGAATCTGGGGAAGGATGTGAAGGGCAGCAAGAAGAAGGGCTTCTACAGGTGCACCAGCAACAAAGGGAAAACAAGGAAAAATGTGAGTCTTCTACTGAAAGGGGTGGGGAAACTAGTGACAAAGGATGCAGAACGGCACTGGTCTTTACTGATTGAGTGTTGGCTTCAGGAACCCCAGGTCCAGTGGACCAGAGAGAAAGTCTGGTGCAAGGAAGACTTATCCTGGGTGAGTCAGACTGAAATGTTTAGATAAACCTAGTGTATACAAATTCATGGTACCTGATGAGGTCCCTCCCAGAGTGCTGCAGAAGCTGGTTGATGTCATTACAAAGAATCTTCAGCTGCACTTGAAAGGTCATGACAACAGGGCATGGTTCCTGGAAGCCGACAGATTGATAGGGAATGGTGTGGATTTTCCATCCTTGTTGATACTCTGGGCAGTAGCCTGAGCAACCTCCTTTAGCTGACCCTACTTTGAGCAGGTGGTTGGAGTACATGAGCTCTAGAGTTTCATTCCAGTCTTGGCCATTCTGTAAGTATAGCCCATTAAAACTTCAGACACATTTAGAATACAGAATGTAGTTCCTCTGACTTAAATTTGACTTTTTAAATTTTGATTGACTAGTACAAGTATCTTTGGTGGAATACTTTGTGTGCAGAAAGAAATTCAAAAAACTGCTCTGCCTTCTTACCATCTCTGTTAACTGACCTCATATAAAGCAAAGATATGTTTTAAAAGTTAAAAAATTAAAAGGATTGATTCAGTAGATAATCTGGGAGTTTATAAATTTATTTCTGGCTTCAAGAATAAGGTCTAAAGTTCTTTTAGGCTGCTGGTATAGTTTATTGGCAGTGTTGACTCTTTTGTAAGAGTAATCTGAAAGCCCTACACAGTTTGGATTTTTATGATTAAGTATAGGAGAAATTGCTGGAAAATGCTTATAATGAAACCAGGAGTATGTAATAAGTACTCATGCCTACTGTTCCTTGTAGGCTGAAAATAACAGTTTGGTATCAGTTTGGATGTCATTTGCATGCCAGGTATAATTAGCTATTATACATGATGCGTACGTCCTTCAGAGTGAATTACCAATAACACTATTCTGCAAATAAAATGAAAAGTTTTAGTATCAGTAATTATTTGATTAGGTTGAGAGTTTTCTTGGGTCAGTCATGCCAAAATGCGGAGAACATAAGTAGGTTTCACACTGTAAGTAAAATTACACGGTGCAAATAGGGAGTTGATTAAAACTGTCATGAGTTCTAGTCAAAATACCTGATCATTTTTTGAAGTTTTCCAGTGTTCAGCATTACTGTCTATTTTGTGTGTGCATAAAACTTCCTTAATGTTACACTTCCTTGGGAATGCTGTACACATGATATGCTCAATGAAGAGGCGAAGGGTGTGTAAGCTGGAAGTCCTGGGTGCAGAACACATGAGCTGAAACAGAAAAGACTGAACAAGTATGGACTTTGTACCTTTGTTTTTTTTGAGAGAGCATGTTACAGCTTCTCTTTTATTAGTCAGAACATATGGATTGTTTTTCAGGCCTCATAACCTTTCTACAGAATTAAAAAACTGCAGAGGATGTTTTGCAGTGTTTAACACCCTCCTGTAAAATGTTGTATGAAGTAGCACATTAATTTTTTTGTCTAAGTTAATTTTTATTGCTAGCTTTATTTTTTTCCGTCACTTACTGATAGAGTTGTTGCTTTCTGGTGATGCATCTAGCTGGCCCCTCTGATTGAGGAGGAAGTTCTTTGCAGACTGTTTAAGTATTTATTCTCATTTAAGTTGTAATTTATCTTTAAATTGGCTATTTTCTTTTCGTTCTGGGAAACACTATTTTCCAACAGCTGGTTATTATTTGGCAAAGCAGGAGTTCAGTTATGAAATTGTTACTAATTTAGTGCAGATTTTTCTCAGAGTGAGTGCAAGAATTGTAGACGATTTAAGCTGTACCCAGAGTCTGAATAGTTTTGAGAGTATCTTTTTGTTAGAATTGTTGTTCCTTGAGGATATTGAAATGTGACACCATATGAGCCATCTGTATTTGAATGTGTGCATTTTTCTTTATGTATGTATTTGTAAATAGAAGCAGAAGGAATATTCAAACACCAGCTGTAGACTGTGGAATCATTTATATCTGTATATTTACATATATATTTATATTTTCCTTCAGAGAAAGCATAATTTAATTGGTGCCCATGTATCATGCTGTATAATTTAGGCAGTTACTGTTGTCAGCCAAGAAGAGAATCCGTATTCATTCAAGGTCTCTTGACAGTGTGAGGAGAAAGAGGTATAGCCTGTGAGGCTGCATGGTGACTGCAGTCCTCCTGTAAACACCTGAGGTTAGGTATGTAAACTTAGATGAGGGGAATTGGGCCTGTCAATGCTTTTTTGGAGATGAAGGAAGGGTAATTTGTGTTACCTGCCTTTGTATTTATGTCTAGAGGGTCTGTTCCTTCTGTTCATGAAATATAATATACGGAATTTTGTAAGTGAAAAACAGTGTTTTTTCCTGGATATGTCCTATGCACTGTTTTTTTTAAAATAAACTCTTCAAAAATGTACCTGTTTACTTAAAATCTCCCCTCATATTTAAATTTGTAGAGAATGTTACTGGAAGTGAAGAAGCATTTAAAAAAAGGGTTCTTAAGTGTTTCACAGTATGTAATAATTTTTGATGTATATATTAATATCTCTGTATAACTGTCATGCCTGACAGTTCCTTTTCCTATCCTTTCTATGTATATGAAGTTACTGGAAGCTAATGAATACTTGTCTCAGATTTTTATGGGCAGTAAACAAAAGTTTCTAAATTTTTACGTTGCTTGCTGCTTCTCTTGTTTTGTCCCATTCCTAGCATGCTTTCCAGACAGCTTTTGTTTATGACCCAGTAGGATGGTTGGATCTAATCTCAAAATACCTCTGTGGTACTTCTTAACTGTATAACATAATGGACTGTAAATAAATAATATAAAAATACGAATATTGACGTCACATCATTGTTGTTTTTGTTACTCATTATGGTAATATTTTGCATTTAATTTTTATCACTCATTATCATAACTGTGCTTGAAAAATTACAACATATGAAAGCACATGGGCTGGCGTATTTCTAGCCTCGTAAAGTATACAAAGGTGGAGTAATTAACTCCACCTTTTTTCGCTTAATTTTTCTGGCAGTCTGTGATTTTCCTTGAATCTGATGTGTGTATGCCACCAGTCTTTGAGATATTTTCCCACATGAACATTGACAACCTTCTGCTGTGTATAAGGGACACTGAGTGTATATAGCAGAGTGCTACTGGTGCATTTTTTTCTCCTCCAGGTGCTGTGTTGAGGTGAAGTGCTTCAGTATGAGTTTCTCTCACAATTGGCTTGATTACTGAAACTGTCTTCATGTATTCATTCCTTTTCTCTTCCTGCGTGTTACTGTGATAAACTGAGACGGGGATCGTCTTTTAAAATCGGTGACATGTTGGCAAGTATAGCCAGCACTACTGCCATCCTGCAAAAACCAGTTTCTGCTAGCAGGTCTGGACCGGTAGGTGGCAGCTAGAGGTTTGTGAGAAGAATTTGGTGCGAAAGTCTACCTAGGAGGTTAAAGAACATGCGTGAGCTTAGAGATTTTGCCCGTAACTTCAGTTAGGCATTCTAATGGTGCAGCTTTTAAATGTAGGCAATTCTGTTATTTATACATAGCAAAACTTGGTAATTTACATTAATAATCTAAGCAGTTTTTATAGAGGAATTCAAACTGGGATCTACCTTTTCTACATCCTCCGTAGGATCCCCTGTATTAATGATATCATGTGTTACAACATGGATACTGTAAAATATGAGCATATCTCATTTTTTTAAAGTGACAGTTTTGTAGTTTTGCTTTTTCTCCAGATCTGGTGTTAAATACATTTAGTTGCATAAATATAGTAAAGACTTGATTCATAAAACCTTTGTATTTAGAAATTATTTTTTCATAATATTATTTCCCTTCATAGGGGAAGCAGCAGGGAAAAAAATTAAGTGCTTTCCTAATTTAATATCTTTGTCCAGTTGCTCTTTAAGTGTAGTTATTGTTGCTGACAAAGATAATATCCCCCTCCACTGCTGTTGTTTTAACTGTCTCTGTCATTCATGGAATTTAATTTTGAAATAGTAATTTAGTATCTGTTGCGTGATCCTTACTGAATATGATGTGTACTTGTTGTCCATATCTTCCAAAATAAAAATGTACTGAATTTAAGGGATTTTAATTGCGCATTTAGTTCAGTGGTTTTCTACAGAAGTAGGAGATGGCAGTGTATTTTGTTATAAGATCTTGGTTCCTATATATATGTCAGCTTGTCTTCTGGTTCCCTAAATGGTGTCCTCCATGTCCTTTGGCATGTTGTGAAAGTATCCTTAAACTGAAAAGGATACTTGGCAGTAAAGACTCAGAATAAAAACCCTTTATCAACAACTTCTTCAGCCAGGTCTTTTGAAGGGTTTAACTCAAATAGCAAATGGGGAAAATTGAGAGTGGTGCATTCTCAGTTTACATTGTGGAAATATTTGGTGTTGTAGGACTGATGGTTGTTAATGAGTTGACTTCATAACATAAACTACTACTACCACAAGAATAACTGCTTGGAAGGGTCCTGTATAGTAACTTGTGGTCATCAAATTTATAAGAACTTAATTTGTTGTGTATTTTGACTTCCTCTATTGTTTTTTGTCCTATTGGTTTATTTACTTGGCAGTTAACAACGCAGTAATTTTGTAGAGAGTTGTTAAATTATGTCAGGGCTGAGTTAACCGAAAGCGAGGGCTGGTGTGTGCATTCTCCCTAACTTTGGTTGTTTGGAAGTACCTGGTCAAAGACTGCAGTTCCATCACTGGGTAAACTGAATTGAGTTGGGGTTCAGTGTGATCCAGTTCTGATGCTCTTTCATTTCCCCTACTTGGCTGTGGTCCCATTTTTTTGTTTTTACACTGGGGGAAGCCAACTCAAAAGTATCAGTTAGTGATAGGAGTGGAGACAAAGCCTGGCTGCAAAATAGTGTCTTTCTGGTTGCTGCTTCTGATCTGGTTCACAAATGCTTTTTACAAAATAGCCAGAAAAATTGGAGTGAGTGGCCAAACAACAGGGGAAGAGGAGAGAAGTTACTTCATTTATGCTCTATTGTTGTCTAGTTGTTGCCTGTGTTATGTTACTGTATTGCACTTAAAATTTGAAATGGGTATCTGTGAATTTATTTGCACTTGTAGGCCAGACTTCAGTTTTTACACTTTTAAAACAGTCATGAATGAGTGTTTTTGAATGAGTCTAATTGTCTTACTTTTATCATTCGACTGTGAACAAACTGCTTCTAATTAGCTCATAGGGACTTTACTAGCAGTTTTCTCCAATTTTAGCAGTACAAACTAAAGTACACTTTCTTGATGGGGCTAAGTGCAGAGAGAGTCTTAATGTGACAAAAATGTTAAAATATGTTGTCAAGTACTTTTGGTAAACCATCTGACCCATACAAAATGGGTGGTAGATATTGTACATTTTTTTAGTACAGTCATTTGGGTGACCAGTACATTTGTCCTGGTCACAAAGAGAAGAATCACAGTATTACAGTATTTACAATATCATCAATTTTATATTATTGTGTTGAAATACTGTGATTCGGAGGTTTTAGACAGGAACCATACCTTTCTACCTGTGAGTGCTGTCTAGTACACTCGTACCATACAGTGAAAGAAGTAATGCAAGACTCCTTTCTTTTCTTGCCTTCTGAAAAACAGTCACAGAAATTTTGGTTTTTTGAAGAACTGAAGTTTTCTATTTTGCAGCCAGTTCAAACTAATTAATAATTTTTACAGGCTGCCATTCTTAGCATGAATTGGATGTATTTTCTCCAAGTCTCTGGAGTTTTACTGGCTCTAGCAACTAAATGGCAAATATTAAAAACAATGTTTTTTCTTTGACCTGTCAGATAGAAATCCAGTGTAGTAGACCATGTATGGCTTAAGCTTTTTGTCTTGTGCAAAAATCAGGAAATGACATTTAAACAAAAGGCAGTTCATAATTGTAGGGGTTTTTTCAGCTACAGACTTTGGATAAGAGATCTTGGCAGTGAATAATGGATTGTGTTCAGCTGGCTCCACAGTCCTATTTTACTGTTAAAAGTAGGAGGCACCTGTTAAATATGTTGAATAGCATAAACTTACTGAAAGGCGTCTGCAGCCTAGACTTCTCTGTAGTAAGCTGTATTTGTCTTGAAGATTTAATAGAAACTTTTCTTTTCCTGGGAAGAGGCTCTTGTAATGATAAATTCACCTTGTGATGCTAAATTTACAAAGTATCTTTGGATGTTAACATAAATGTTTTTATATTGTTTTTATTTTAGACTGTGAGTGAAACTCTTCTGTTTGCCAGAAGGTTAACCTTTGCTGGTGTTGCTCACACATAATTTATTTTCCTGGACATATTCGAAATATTGTATATTTTAAAATAGGTTTGTCATTCAGTTAAGTATTTTGACTTCCACTCCTCAAAGGGCATTTCTGATTTGAATTTGATTAATATTAATTGAGACCTCAAAAAGGACTTGAATAGGTGCTTGATAAAGAAAAGGTGTACATAAAGGATTCTAGGGAGTAGGATCACGTGCTGAGATTGAAATAAAAATTTTCCAATCCTGAAAATAAACTTTGTTTTAGTCAGCCCCTGCTAGACCATCATCCTGTGACTGTCAGATTAGAAAGTCTTTTTGCAGAGCTCTGAGTACAAAGGTGATAGGATGCTGTTTGGTAAAATGCTGGTTTTTTATAATGCATTCAGTTTCATTACACAACACAACACCTGTCTTGTTTGGTAAAGTAATTCTGTAGTGTGACTACAGTGTAACACTCTCCAAGGTACTTTTCCAAATGGAGAATTACACTGGGGAGCTGCTTGGTGCTTTGAAACAAACTATTTGGTGAGGTCATAATCTGGATTAGGCTGTTGGCTTGGTTCAAGGAGCAAAAGCTTTTATACTGGTGCAAAGCAGAGGCAAGAAAGTAAATCGAGGTAGGTGAGGAAAGTGCAGAACAACTTTTGAGGACTCACCAGAAAGTTGCAGAGTCATTGGAAGACGTTTGCCTTTCAGAAATGTGGCAGAATTCCAAAACTTCTGTATTGTGGGTGGAATTGAATGAATGAGGTTTCAAAAATTACTTATTTTAGTAGCTGATTTCTTTTGTGGTCTTCGAAAGTGAGAAAGGAATTGCAAGCAATACTGCAAAAAATTTAGAAATGCTGTTGGTATACAGAATGAAAGAAATTAACACTAAAATTGAATACTAATAATTAAAATGTCCTAATTAATTTACAGAATAAATTGCTGTAATAAAACCTAAGGAAGTTTTATGCAAATTACTGGTATTATTACATTGAGCATTGTGTAAGTATAAAAAACCTTTTATCTGTCTCTTTTTTTTTCTGGGTAATTTATTGTTTGCTATTTAGTTTAATTGTTTGTGAGGGTGTCCAGGTGTTAGGATCCGATTATTGGGGTTCTTAGAAATACCGCTGCTCGAATAAAGGTGCAAACGAGACCATATGCCAGCCAACAGTAAGAGTTTTATTTGATGGTAAGTATGAGAGAGAGAGAGAGAGAAAGAAAGAAGTAGAAAATAGGTGGGGGCGGACAGAAAGAGAATGACAGGGGCAGAATAAGGAAAATATCACCACTCCATGGATCCCAGCAATGTTCCTTGATCCTCTCCAGCTGCTCTTCTTGGTGGGGAAGGTCCCCCCCCAAAAAGCATGGAATCCCATGAGTTAATATACTCTCGAGCCAGGTGGGAATGTCCAGGCATGTCCCCCTGGGAGAGGGGGGCAGTCTCTTACAGCAGACTCTGGGTCTGTTTGCATCGTGTGCAGTCCTGTGGTGCAGGGCTTCTGGGGAGCACTTTAGGGGGTCTTTGGTGGATTGTGACTCCTCCTCAGCTGCCTCTCGCGTTAAAGTTCCGTGGATGTGGTCTGTGGGGTTGGAGGTTCCACAGCTGGGCCAGTTTGTGTAATCGGAGGATGGGGGTTTATTTCCTCTGACCAGAGGTTATGCCAGCACCCGAAACCTCCTCCTCCCCCCTCGGCTGGGGGAGAGTCTGTGTAAACCTGGCTTCTGTGAGCTGTGCTGTCTGCTCACCCCAAACTCAGCCAGGGATGATTCGGAGCACAGCTGGTGGCTTTGGCCTTTCGTGGATGCATACATTCCCCTCTGCTTGAGATGACTGAACAATAGGTTTCCCTTTATCTAATCAGCAGTTTGACTTTCAGTCCAAAGTCCCAGTCTTCAGGGAGGCTTCTTTGGTTGTAGTTTCTTCATAATGAGCAAAACTTTCTATCAGTGTTTGAGGCATGAACTGTTTTCAGTCTCTGACACCAGGTTGCTTTGGTTTTGGTTTGGTCATTATATTCTGATAATAAATTGAGATTGAGAGAGAAAAATCATAAATATTGAGCAAAACTGGGAAAAAACCACCAAGGTGACGTAGTATATGTCTCAGTCTAAAAAAGTTCATTGGTGCTGTTAGAGTTTGTAAATGGTAGCTTTCCTAAGATTCAGGAAAAGGAATTGTAGAGAGATAGGCTTTTGTAAGCCAGACTTAATTACGTTCCTCTTATCAGTGTAATCTACCTAATGTGTAAAGAGAAGGTAGTAAGGAATATATGCTGAAGAGCGTATTTATATAATTGAGACACAGGTCCATTCTCCAGCATGCAGCCCTGAAGCTATCAAAGTTAGCTTCCTTTTCGGTCTTTTTTTTCCCAGAAGGGATCTTCCAGTTTATAGATGCTTTACAGCCCTGTGCATTATCACAACAAACTTGTGTTTGTTGCCCTGTTTGCTTTTCTGAAAGCGTTGTGAATCTATTGATGGTACTATCTTTCAAAACTCAGAATATCCTTTGTAGTTGTTTCTTCCTAGGCAGAGCATAGGATTTGAGTCATAAAGTAAGACTAAGAGGAAGAATGAATTTTACGAGTTAGAATTCAGAAGCATGGGATAATCTAAATTACTCCTATCCAGTAGTCAGTGCAGATAAAAACATCTGATATGTTAATGTTCTGTTGAATCTTTGATATTTTATTTTGCATTGCATGCTGTACTATGGGAAAAAACATTGAAGTAGACAGTTCCAACAGTTCTTGCTGTCCTCTGTTTTGACAGGCATTGCTTTATGTGTGCAAAATGACAGTGGCAGCCAAAACCATCAGTCTGAATGATTCCTGTAAGGTTGCATTTCAGTAGAAGCAGCATTGTAAGTGATTAACCAGCTCTGTCATGGTACTTGAAGCACAAACTTAACTAATCCGACCCTTTACAGAACATTTTTGTCTTGTGACACTGAAGCCCACAGCTATTTGCTGCTGTAGTGCTGGTAGTGAAGTTACTGCTCTTCTTGCCACTTTCGTGTGGATGAGTTCTTACTTATCTTGAGATTTAAAAGTGTGATAGTTTCCTTAATTCTAGGTAGTGACACCCAGTCTCCATACAGTCTGTATATATGTGTATTATGTCCTTGTAGGTAGGTTGTTCTGTTTATTATACATCAATATTCCACTTATTACAGAAGACTTCATGGCTTTTCCTGACTAGTATTTGCATTAATACTTTGTAGTCACTTGAAATCAATACTTTCTAATAGTTTCAGCTATGTGGTAGGTTTATAGAGTGCCTGCCTCCTTAACTTATTGGAACTTAAATGAGAAAATAAAAATTGCCTTTTAAGTAGGAAAATATAGAGAAATATACATTTCCTCTATCTTTGTATTTCTCTTTTTATCTATAGCTTTTGTCATTGTCATTCATCAGCAAACATTGTAAAGAGGCTTTAAGTTATTGAAAGCAAGAAAATGAGGCAAAATTACACTATTTAACACAGATAACAAAAGCATGTTAGTTAGATGAGATGGAACCAATCAGAATACAGTCTGAGCAGACTATTGCTTTTCTTGTATGATCTCTCCCAAAATGTTTCGCCATGTTAATACCCTGCCATTGAGCATCGTAATTTGGCAATAAATAATTTGAGAAAGATAGGGGAATGCTGATATTTAAAGCCCAGATTTTTT
>VZTE01002528.1:49981-93020 GCA_013397775.1 Eulacestoma nigropectus
TTTTTTTAATGCTGTTGACTTAGGGCCATATTTCTATGTCTGATTTCTAAGAACCATTAGGATCATAACGTGAAGTGAGACAGAGCCATCTGCCATCTGTGGACAAATAATTAAAAGGTTAAAAGGAATAAATGCCTTCACAGCTAAGAGCAAAAGAGATGACACCTATAATTTTGGCGTCTACTGCTGTGTCTAAAGTAATTCTCAGGACCGGAATATTGCTTCAGATGTCGCATAACAGTTTTTTCCTTCCTGTTGCTTTCAGAGGAGCTGCTGTTGAAACTATTTTAAGGAACTAAAGCTTTCTATTTAAAATTTCATTTCAGCAATAAGGGTGCATTACTTCTCTGTGAATACTTAAAATACTACAGCTAGTGCAATGTCTGATACTTGATTTATATTAATTTGCAGCTTGTTTAGAATAATAAAATGGTGAATTGATTTTACTGAAATGATACAGTTAATTCTCTTTTGAAGCTTGCAGGGTTAGGATAGTCAGTTCGTACTGCTTAAATAATGAAAATAGCAGGTTGAGGTGTAATAAAAATTGATTTCCTTCTTATATTTCCATGCTGCTCATATTTGTCCCTGTTTATTTGGACTTCCTACAGAGCTCTCACCTCTAAAATGACAATCAATATCCGATTTTAATTATGTTAAATTACAAGTCTGGTATTTAACAAAGCACCCCACGTGTTTATAGATGGTTGAAAAGCAGCTTTTAGACCCAGTAGAGGGATTCTTAGGTGTTGTCTTTTTTACCGGTTGTGGTCTAAAGTGATGCTAATGTTGAACATGATGAAAGCATTTGAAACTGGATTTTAACTATATGAATGTAATTTTTATTTATTCTTTTTAATATTCATAAATGAACACTAATTATACAATATACTAAATGTTTTTCTGTGTGAGAATATTTCTCAGTGGTGTGGAATGTCTTAACAGTTTCTGTTCTTAGGCACTCTGAGACGACTTTCAGCATGTGAATATAGCTGTTGTTTCCTCTGTATCAACAAGTCTGTTGTTAGCACTGCCTTGCTAAATAGAAAACGGGTATGTTACATAACTTGCAGTTACAGATATTGGAGAAATGCAGGTAAAAGGTTTGCCTGTCTGTAAAGAAGTTCTCAAATGTTGCATGCTCTCTGGTGAATTAAGATATTTCATTGTGCATTTTTGCACATCTTTGTGTTCTATTTTGTAATTACTTGATAGTTTGGTGTTAATAGAATATGGGTAGAAATAGCTTATTTTGTCTCTTTCTGAAAGTCAAACATTTATCCATACTGCAGTTTCAAATTTTTACATGGTAAAAACCTAAATACTTCTCACCGCAGTCTATCTGTTAATATTTCTGTAGTTAATCAGGTATGTAGTCAGTGACAGTAGTCACTTCTGATTGAAAAGTTGTGGTTTTCATAACTAAACTGAACCAGCAAAACCACTTAGTTGAAAGAAGTGTAATTTCCTGGAGTTCCTTTCCTCCACTCCAAATAATGCTCTTGTGTCTGAGTTAACACCTTGTAGAGAGAACTTGAGATATTAGCTATTCTCACTTAAAAATTACAGTACCAGGTTCTCAGGACTACTGCAAATGATTAGCAGCGTTTTTTTAGCACTTCTGACAGTCATCATGATGTGATCTTACTTCAGGTAAGTAAATTCCTCCGTGTTATCTATTAAATCCATATTTTGAGAGAAAAATATGAAGTAGCAGTGCCGAGTCCAGGGAGAATCTGCATCAAGGCCAGAAACAAAGTTGTAGAATGTCCAGTATCTAGAATTTTGCATGCAATTGGTGTGTTTAACTAAGAGTTTGTTTAGTAATATGTGACTTGTTCTCTTTCCCTGAATATAAAGGGTTTTTTAACAGAAAAACATGTGCTTTGAACTTGCTTGTTAACCAGCTGTATAATTCTCTCCAGTCAGAGCTTAAGTAATGATGTCATTTTTGAAGACTAAACACAAGTGTAGGTGCATGCATATCGTGCTTCCTAAAGCCTCCTTTGGAGACAAAGCCCTGAAATTGCGCAAACTGATGGCCCAGGAATGAAAATGGTTGTGGAAGTTAGCTGCAAAAGATTTGTTTAGCACCTAGATGTGTTGCATTTGTGTTGCTGATTTTCTTGTCTGCCTGCAGATAAGTGCAGTATCTGAGTGGAGTGTACCATGAAACAGTGATTGACCAGGTTGTAAAGGATGGGGTAAAATAAGTCAAAAGTAGCTGAGCCCTCAGCTCACGGTTCATTATGAAATGTATTTGTGAAAGAGAGAGTTGCTCACTCCCCATTTCCTCTTTTATTTGTCGCTTAAATTATTCACTGCAATATGTTCCATTCCTATGCCTAAAAAAAAAAAAAAGATTGTGAAATAGTAGTGAATAATTTTTGAGACTACTTTCTCATATCATATGTGAGGAAATTAAATATTATTCCGGTGTGAAAGAGGGTGCCTGTCAGAGATAGTACCAGAATCCTGATTCTATGGCTTTTGCTTTTGGGTATTTGCTTTTTGGTATGAAGTCATTCATCTTTCTCCAGTATTGTGTTTCATACTTTTTCTTTGACAAAGGTGATTTCAAAACAGCGTTTACCTAATAGTTACAGTGATAGAAATTAGCCATATTTACATTTGTGGCTGGAATAAAAATTAGGAAACTGGTGAGTGGAACTTACATCAGAAACTTGATCTTGTAGTTCATTGTGATGATAAGTGGTAATTACTTTTGGCACGTGATGAAATGGTAATTCCCGTCTGTTCTTCTGTGGAAGTTTTTAAGAGAGAGAAGTCTCCTTGAAATACTTGTGTAGCTATTTAATTTTATGGTAGGTTCGGCTGATTTACATGTAACAGAGCTTTGTGTTCGCTGTACAAACCAGACATATTTTCACTGTGTGCACTGCTAGTGTCCAGGTGTCAACGACCTGAATTTGAATGGTCTAGTATGTGCAAGAATGGTAACTCTGAATATGTAGGCTTTGAAATTACATACTTCAGGTATGTGCATGCTGTTTTGCCCCATTGTCCATTCAGAAGAGTTTACCTTCTCAAAGTGTAGCTGCAGTGAGTTTGTTTGTGTTTATCTCTCCTTTACTCTGGGGTAAGGCCTCTTGTATGGTCAGGTGCCGTTGAAGAATTGCCATGAACCTCTTCTGTAGCCACGCTTAACTGAGACTGTTAAATCAAAACATTCTATTGAAAGTTCTAGTGGATAGTATAGCAGTTGTTTGCTCCATACATAATCTGAAGTGACACTTTACCACCTTTGACTTATACTTTTGTGCTGCAGTGATCATGATTCACCCAGTAGTTATCAGAACTGTCTGACAAAAAATTGGGAAGTTGCTAAGACTTCAAAAGAACATTTTGAACACACAAAGGACTGTAGTGAGGTGTACGAATCCTACTACTCTTATCAGTCTAAATGTGCTGTGGACATGAATTTTCTGTATGCGTTTAAGCAAACAACTTCTTGTTGCTTATTTATGCACTGTTCTCTAAATGCTTCTACAAAGTGCTGTACATCTCCCTCCTCAGCCCCAGCAGAGGAAGTACTTTGCTGTGGAAACCTAGCTGTGTTAGCGAAATCCAAAGTTGTTACACACAAAAAAGCCATGTTACATTCATTCTCTTTTTTCCTTCTTAGTTTCCTCATTCACCTGTTGTTTGAATCTTTTCTCCCAGAGTCTAGCCCTGCATCATCTCCCAGCTTAAAAAGGGAAGTTTATTCTTGTAATCAACTTCTGCTGTAATTTTCGTTTCTCTTTTTATGTACTCTGTAGAATTACTGACTAGTGTTCTTTTCTTCTGGTTTCCAACAAACTCAGAATTTGACCCTGCACTAGGTTAAAATTGTTCTTGATGGTGTTGCTGGTGGCCACAGACTATTCATGTTCCTTATCTGTGATAGGAATCTTTGACAATTAAGCGTATTCTTTTTAAAATTTGCTTTCCCTTTCTTAGCTTTATCTGTTTTTCCTCATTATCCTGTAACATCTGATTGTAGGAGTATCAGTCCAAGTCTAAAAGAAATCCTAGGAGTTAGGTTTCTTCATGTCTTCTCCTGATACTGTACTCCTGTACTCTGCCTCTCTCCTGCAGATGTATCTTCTTTTGTCTGAATTTGATGCCATCTCTTCTTTTTAGTATATGTGGAGGTATTTTCAATGGCACTCTGATTATGTCCTGTCTCTGTTCCTGAAGCATCAGCCTGTAGCAAGCATGAGAGAAAAGTATAAGACTCTAAATCCTGCATGAGCTGTAGTGATGGTTTTTAGCATTTTATGTATGTAATTCAAAAATCGATTTTAGTGTAATTTGGATGTTGGGTTTTTTACCAAGATGCCTCAAACATTTTTTTTTTTTAGCTTTGTTTTAATGATTTTGCTTAAGAGTTTAAGAGATCCTGTTTTCCCAGAAGTGGTGTTGAAAAAGTGAAGTGTAAGCATGCGATGTTTGTTTCAAAAGTTTGGCGAGCTGTAGAAGAACGTGCCAAGTTTCTGCAGCTCCCAGATGGTCAGTAGCACGTCTGAAGAGAGCAGTTTTAGTACTTTAGGGGAGCTATGGGATTTCATGTGCTGTTAAATAAAAAATGTCTAAATCCACCGGGTCTTGTATGCTGAAGCCATTCCAGATGTATCCAGTTGTCAGTAATTTATTCCTTTTTACAGCTTTGCAATAAAGAAGAGAAAATGCTAATTAAATTCTGATTGTAACTGTATAATTTTTTTGTAGTGAAATACGCTACTTGGCTGAAATCACTGTACATAAATGTGTACTGTATCTGTGTACTCACGTAAATAGAATTGTATATTTCAAAATATTGTAGTGTTTTCTTGAAAATGCTTTGTATTACTATTTAGGTGCTTAGTTACAATATATATACACATAAAGGTTTTAATTTTTCTGGGAATACTGTTTTTATAATTATTAAAACCAGTATATGTCTGTTGTTAGTATTCTGTGACTTTACCACTACAATAGATAAATTTTTATAGCCATCCCAGAGATCTAAAAATTAACGGATCTATTTTTTGTCAGTTTATATTCTGCCAAAAACTTGTTTTCATTTAGCCAAGAGATAATGTCTTAAATCACGTATTATGGGTTTTGCCGGTACCTTAGCAAATCATATGATCCTAATGAACGCAAGGAGATTTTTCTACTCTGGCTCCTGCTTGAAGCAAGTTCAACTACAGTGAGTTGCTCAGAATGTTGTCGAGTTGCATTTTTGGTACCTCCAGCGATGGAGATGTGCTTAACAGAAATTTCTGTGCTTCAGTTCGTGCCTATTGCTTCTTGTCCTGTCATTGGGCATGACTGAGAAGAGTCTGATTCCATCTTCTGAACTCCCTGTGTTTCTTCCAAATTGGGTAATTTTGCACCTTGGTAAGATTCCTCTTGAGGGTCCTCTTCTCCAGGCTGCATAGTCTTGTTTCTCTTAGCCTTCCCTTATAAGACAGATGCTCCAAGCCCTAAGCAGATGTCCTATTTATATCGAAGCTTTAGTTCTCCTCACAGTGGTAATGTACAGTGGTAAAGCTGTACAGTTCAGCTCAAAAAAGATCCTGAGAAACAGTAAAATGATTTATTTTTTAAATTCTTTATTTTGCAACAGTACCTTTGTGTTAACTCCCTTCTTATTTCAGCCAAGGCTTACGGTTTTCATAAAGCATTTACTGAAACATTGACTTTGCAACTGGATCTTGTATCCCTAGGAATCTTTCAGTATGGCATTTGATATTTAATATAATCTTTTATGTTTTCCTTCAGAAGAATGAGGTAGAACATTCTTTGATTAATGGACTATCCTTTTATAAAGGATTTTTCCTGAATTTGCATTACTAGAGCAAGTAACATGGCTCATTTTCTCTTAGTAAGGCCAGTGTCCTTAGTTTCTCCTGGAGCAGCAATAGAAACATCTTTTTTTCTGAGTATTTAAAATAGAACAGAAATGTTTTATCAGATCTTCTCTCAAGAAAATACATGTACTGAGAAGATGACTATTTCACAGGCCTGTGGGTATCTCCACACTGTAAGCTGGTGTTCAGCAGTCAGTCTCCTTAGTAGGTGGAACCTTTCCTCTTCCAGCCGTTTGCTGTTGTGTTCTTGGTCTGGGAAGTGATTCTGGCTTTCTGTTGTGCCCTCTCTTGGATCATGCTTTCTGAGGCTCACAGGCAGAGTTACGTAATTTACTCTTTACACACGGAACACACGCACCATAGTGTTTCTGCAAGTTGGTTTGCTACAAATTGGTAGCAAAACCCAGCAGGATTTGGGGAAATACTAGCTTGTATTTGACCCTTCTTTGAGAGGCAGCATGTTCTTGCTATGGGTTTTTATCCCATTCAGATTGGTGCTTTGAACAATTATGTTCCCTTCATAGAAGTAAAAGTGAAGGTTCCCGAAATGCAGCTTTTTGTCTTGCGCCTTTTTTACTTGCAGAATGCCAGTGCTGTTCCTTCCATTCTGGTTACCAATGTTATTACTGTAATTGGCCTGTTTTCCAAAACCCTTTTTTACTAAGCTTTTTTTCTGTACTCGCAGCATGGCACCTTTCTGCATGGCCAGGACACCACCTAACTGAGCTGATGACCCTTACTCATGTAGGCTTTATTTGCAAGGTCTGTGGTAGTTGTTGAACTAAACTGTAATCTTCTATTCCAAAACTAGTCCACACTAAGTAAATAACAGCATAAAGCTTCTACTGATGCATGTGGAAAATGTTGTGTTTTCTTTAGGGTGAACACCTGCCCTTGGGGAATGAAATGAGGTGAAAAATGCACAGCTGGTGGCTAAACTTGGAGGAAATGTGAAAATTTATTGAAAGATCCTTTGCTTAGCGCTCAAACATCACACTTATTAGTGTAATTTGCGAACTAATAATACCTGAATCGTAGTGAGAGTTTGACTTTAGTTGCATTGCTTTTCCAGTCTGTTTTTGTATTCTGAGTTGGCTCAGAACTTTCTGAAGTCTTCATATGACTGCTCTGGAAAATGTGGAGGTGTAACACAACCCAGAGGATTGAAAAATGGGGAAAGGAATGGGAAGGAAGAATGGCGAGTAGGGGGAGATAAAAACTGTTTCATATGAAGTGCATGTGAAAATTACTAGTTTCGTCTACACTGTATTAAAGTTGAAGCATGTGTATCTCCCAAGAGTAACTGTTTTCATACCTTTGGAGTGTAATTAATATAAATACAGGAGTTCCCACCGACTTCTGTAACAAATGTTGATTTTGAAGCAGTTTCAGAGAAGATGTGATAACCCCACAGACTCATTAATGATGAAATGCCACCTGCAGGGCTGAAAGACTGCACATCTATAACTGCATCTCACTATTCTGTTACAGTTCTTCGTTGTGGTTCAAGTTTTACCTCATTGTTCAAGACAAAAAACTACTTTTTATTGTTATTGGTCAACTCTTCTGTTGTGTTCTTTTTCCTAGGAAAGAGCAACACATCATATGCTTTCCCAAAGTTGAGTGATTTCAGTATAGCTGTTTATTTTCAACCTCCTTCTTATATTTATATTCCAAAGTTATCTAGATGTCTTTCGAGTTTTACATTATGTTACAGTACAGAAATGTAGGCTTTTTAGAATGAAAAGAAATTTTAAATTATGACTGTATCATGGCATGTAGGGTTCAGGATATATTTCTTTGTGCCTGGCTAAGGATTATTTTGACAATGAGGGGAATTGGACTGAGTTCAAGATTTCTAGTTTTAAGTCATTAAGCTTTGCCTCAGATTTCCAGTGTTTCCTTGTAAATTCACTTGAGGTCAGTTCTGTAGTAGCACTTAGCATCCATTTGGTCAGAGCAACAAATGCCCAGTTCCTGAAAACAGTTTGGTTTGTCTTATGGGGAAGTAATTAGAAAAATAATTAATGCTAATCATATGCCATGGCACTTTATTTAGGACAATGTCAGGATGTAAATAGAAATATCCAGTCCCTTTAAATATGTTGACACTGTAATGTTGTTTTGACTACAGGTACAGAGAGGCTCTTGTCAAGTGGGATGAAGCACTTCAATTAACTCCAGAGGATGCTACACTTTATGAGATGAAATCACAGGTAAAGCATGACAATTCTTTGCTAGTTTCAAAATTAGAAAAGAAAATACTGTGTTTGTGAACAGATACTGGGCCACATTGTTTAGTTGTTCTGCACAGGAAGTACAGCACAATTCAAGTATTTCATTTTTCCCAACCAACAGGGTTGGTTGGGAAAAATGAAATAGCATTCAAATAATGCTATTTTCCTAGCTAGTTACAATAAACATCTTTGTTGGGTTGTGAATTAGGATGCTACATTGCGGGAAAAAAATGGAAATACTTAAAAATTATATTGGAGGGATCAAGAAGAGCCTTAGTGTGATAGATTAGTGAATTTGACCATTAAAAATCTGCCTGCTCTTTCTAAAGATTGGGCTTAATATTATCTACTGTCAGTATTAAGCATGGATACTGTATGCAAAAGATTTACTTCAATCTGGTTACGTATTAAGTGTTACATAGATAAATCAGTCATGTGAAAGACTTCGTAATATCTAATCTAAACCTGCCCTCTTTCAGTTTGAAGCTGTTGTCCCTTGTCCTGTCACTACATGCCCTTGTAAAAAGTCCCTCCCCAGCTTGCTTGTGGCTCCCATAGGTACTGAAAGATTCCAGTGAGGTCTCTTCTGAGTCTTCTCTCCTCTAGGCTGAATAACCCCAGCTCTCTCAGCCTTTCCTCATAGCAGAGGTGCTCCAGCTCTCTGAGTATCTTGGTGGCCTCCTCTGGACCTGCTCCAACAAGTCCATGTCTTTCTTATGCTGGGGACCCCAGCACTCCAGGCAGGGTCTCACTAAAGCAGAGTAGGGGGGCAGAATCTCTTCCCTTGACCTGCAGCTCACACTGCTTTGGAAGCAGCTCAGGATGAGGTTGGGTCATGTCTGGTCTTTCATCCACAAGAACTCTCAAGTCCTTCCGGGCAGGGCTGCTCTCCATGAGTTCTTCTCCCAGTCTGTGCTCAGGACTGGTATTACCTGACCCAGGTGCAGCACCTTGCACTTGCACTTGTTGAACTTCATGAGGTTCCCAGGAGCCCACTTCTCAAGTTTTCCAGGTTCCTTAGGATGTCATCCTTCTTTTGTTGTGTCAATGGCACCTCTCAGCTTCGTGTCATCTGGGACCTTTGCGAGGGTGCACCTGACCCCACTCTCTGTCATTAATGAAGATATTGAAGAGCATCACTCCCAAAACAGAGCCCTGAGGGACACCACCCGTCACTGGCCTCCACCTGGACACAGAGCCATTGACCACATATGTCCATCCAGCCAGTTCCTTCCACCCTTCAAATCTGTGTCTCTCCAGTGTGGGAGATAAGGATGTTGTGTGAGACCATGTTGAAGGCCTTACAGAAGTCCAGGTGGATGACGTCAATTTTTCCTGTGTCCACTGTCACAGTCACTCCGTCAGAGAAGACCACTTGGTTGGTCAGGCATGACTTCATGACTTGCCCTTTAGTAAAGCCATGCTGAGTGTTTTGGATCATGTCCTTGTGTTGCACATGCCTCAGCCTTGCTTTTGTGAGGTTCTGCACCATGATTTTCCCAGGCACAGAGGTGTGGCTCACCATTCTGCAGCTCCCTGTGTCTTCCTTTCTCCCCTTTTTAAAACTGAGAATGGTATTTTCCAGCCACTGGGTCTTCACCTCATTGCCATGAATTTTCAGATATATTGGAGATAACAGCCAGTTCCCTAAGGATTCTAGGATGCCTGTAGAGCTGGGGCTATTTAGTTTCATCAAGCAGTCTCAAAAAAAATACGTTGTTTGAAGAAGAGAGGAAAAGAGAAAAAAACATTCAGTAGCGTATTATGTAACTTTAGGAAATTTGCTGTACTGTTAAGTTTTAAAATCTTTGTTGTTATTCTATTTCTTTTTTTGTATAGAAACCCCAGTCAAAACCCTAACAACCCCCACTTCCCCAAAAAAGAAACCAAAAATCCCAAACCGCAACAAAGCCCAAGAACCAGTGCTGGTTCTTTTCTGAGATGTGGTGGCTGCTTTTATCCTTTCCTCCTCACAGTCATCTTGTCTTTTGAAGTGAAGAAAATTTGATTCTGCAAAAGAATTAATTGAATAATCATAACTTCATTTAAATACAGTAATACAGAAGGATGCTTTTGTTTTATATAGCTGCAGAAGTTTTAGATCTTACTGGGTTATGCATTTGGTCTGAGAGATTTTATGGCTTAAAGGTTTAGCTTTAAATTGTTTTGGGAGAAGTGGATTGTTGCCTTTCTGTAAGTGTAGTGTAAATGAAAGATCTGTCTGACCTAGTTGCATGGCTGGGAAAGAGTTGCACAAATGGCATGAGCATGTAGCAATACCTCTCTCCTGATCCAGCATGCTTTGGCTCTGGGTCTTCTCTGTGTTTAGAAGTGCTTGAAAGATTTTTCTTAAACAAATTTGTCTCAATGCGTTCTGTTCTCATGTAAACTTCTAGCATCTGTAAAGCAATGTATTAAGGAATTTCAAATCCTGATTATGCATTATTGGAAGAGACAGTATAATGTAATCTTGCTTTAATTAGCAGCATTCCAGATTGCTGTAAAGGGTGTTAACTTATGTAGCAGTTTATTTGTATATTTAATTTCTGACTCCACTAGTAAAGAAGATCTGTTAAGATGTGAAGATGGTATTGGTGAACTTTAGTATCATAGTTTAAACATGTAATTCTGTTTTGGATAAAACAGAAAGCTGTTGAAAATTTTGGTACAGCTCTGCTCAGTGGGACAAATTAGTGAACAGCTCCCTTGTAACTGTCCTTTATTATGGTCTTATGTGAATGCAAAAATTTAAGATAGGTCCCCAAAAGCACTCTATTTAATAGAAAGTGTACCAAAATTAAGTATTTTTTACACTGAAAATAACAGGAGAACTGTGAAGTGTATAAGCTTACCTGAATCTGAGCTATGATGCAGTGAATTATCCAAAGAGGTGCTTACTACAGTGTGCTTCACTCTGTGCTCCAGATGCAATACCGAATACTGAGGGTTGTTGATTACATGGCTCCCCAGTCCCTGTGTTTCAGCAAAATGGCAAAGGTGAGCTAGAGGCACACAGCTTTTCTGCTGACCAAGAGGAACTGAGAAACAGCTGTGTGACTCTGATTCATTTTGTGAATTAGCTTTCCTTGTCTAATGAAAGCACTGGAGAGTAATGAAAGCTGAAAAAAACAGAGGAGCCCAGGCCTCTGCTTCCACCATGCCTTTGCTTTGTTTCCTGAGGAAGAGAGTAGTTCTGGACAGTTGCACCATTTCTTTTAGATTTCACTTTCTTGTATTGCTTAATACTTGTTACACTGTGAATGAGAACACAAGAAAAGCTTGTGCACAAAATACACATTTATAAAACTATTTCTTGAATCTTTTTAATAAAACATCTAATATTTCAATTGGTAGTGTCTCTTTGTACATGCAAATAATTATTGCAGATGTTTTTTTGCAGTATGACTTATGCTTACTGGAAGCTGTTTAGTATAATGTGTAATTTGATACCTTTGTACTTCTAATGGTACTGATGTGAGCTGTAAAAATCCACTTTTGCCAAAATAGAAATATGTAATTCATTCAAAAAATATTGCGGCCAGTATTTAAAGGATACTGTCTTAGAACTGACTGTGTTATTCCAATTCAGCATATCAGCACAAATACTGCAGCTATTACAGCGAAGCTCAGTGAAAATGTTTCAGAAGAACTGTACACCAACTTCAGCAAGGCCTTGACCAGCACTGGGTCTATAAAAATCCCCCTGTCTTGGTATGTGGGTCATATACTAGAGGAGGAGATTCATGTTAGGAATGACTTTGTGCAATATGCAGAGATTCTCTATGGTCTATATTAATTTTCTTTCAGGGAGAAAATGTCTACTCATGAAGTAACTTCTTTTGAGAGTTAACATTAGAGGATGAATTGGGGGTTTTTTTGCACAGGCTTGAGTATCTGTCTTATATCCTTACATTTATTATTATTATATCCTTACATTTATTAGGATAACCTTAGGTTGCATTACACAGCAGCTTCTCCATTCATTAGTATTTCCTTTCTGAACAGCAAACTTAAAATTTTCAATACTGCATTGTTTAATATGCAGCTCAGATAAATATGCTAATGGCACTGTAGGAATCTGTAAATGTTTGTGGTAAGTTCTTAAAGATCTGTATTTTAACAAACGTAGGACAAATGTCTTTCAGTATTTCTGAAGAGTGGAAATAGTGTTTAAAGTTCCTAGTTGTCAAAGATACTTGAAATAAATGTATTTCCAGAAAAACACATGGGAACAGTGGAATTGCTCAATTGCTTCATAAAAACCATAGAACTTGATGAGATTTTTTTCCATTCCTTTCAGCTACTCTTTGATCCATTTAAAAACAGATTTTTATGGTTTTTGAGAGGTTAGGGGTGCACTTTTCTTTGCATGCAAGATCTGTCAGTATACATACTTGATACTTCGTTACCAGCCTAAGCTGCTTCCCCATTGCAAGAACAGTGACTGGCAAGTAAATGTTTATGCAAGTCCATTTCTGCATTTTTGTTGAAAACCTAAAATCATTAAAAAAGACCCAACAACAACAGCCCAGTGTTGATTCTGATGTTAGATAAATAGTATTGTAAGTATATTCAAAGAAATGTATAAAGACTGCCTGTATTAATTCAGTCACCAAGACTGCTTGAAATTTTTTGTGGGCTGAATATCTTAAATATTGACTGGATTATTTTATTACTGCTTTGACTTACAAAGATGGAGGAGCAGACTTTGACATATTCTTTGATTTTGCATCTGAACATTTGGTGACTGGACCATCTGGGACATTGTTGGGTGAGGAGAGCTATCAGAGGACTTGATACATTGTGTGTTGTATATAACAAACGATCTTGGGAGCCAGACGTTCTGCTGTTCAGTGCCACTCCTGAGAATTCATGTGGTTCGTGTTGCTTGTCTTGTGGTACTTGCGCCTCAGATCTCAGATAACTATGCAACTATGACAGAATTTTTAAAGTAGACAATAGAATTGTTTTATACATATTTTTAGAAACAAATTCAAATGTAAAGTGTCAGGTTAAGTTCCTTTTAATAATTTTTTTGGATGTTTTGTCATCAGCTGTATGAGAATCTAGTTTCCTACAATGCTGCATCCACAATTTGCATTCATTGAACAGGACCAGGATTTCAGATATGTGTCTCTTCTTTGTTTTCATGTATCTGAAACCCATCGTATTTAAATCATTCCACTTCCCCTCTTGTAAAGGTTTTCTTAATCTTGAACTCAGTGAAGAAATAATAACAACTTCTACCCATTTCTCTTCCTACTTAAGAAATTACAAGGTTGCTAAGACATGACCAGATGTAGAATCTCAAGTTCAGATTAACAAATCCACTAGTAAGTGTGATTATTTTTAATTTCTTTTTTTTTTAATTGGGATGTGTACTGAGAAGAGTTAACCATCGAAACATAAGTGTGAACTCCAGAAATCTTAATTGCAAAGAAGTGTTTCTGTGTTGTGCAATGGTAATTGCTTTAGAGCATGGATAAATGTAAACTGCTTATGAGTAGGATGAATTTTATTCATCTGTATTTTGAAATGGGTTTCTGGATGGAAAAAGGAATTGGGTCAGTTTCACGGGATGTGGAATGTGTCTGTATATAGTGATTCAATCCACTGAGCTCATTTAAAGCCAGAATGTAGCAGATTTATAACACTTCCAAAATATTGTGGGTAGAACAGGATGGGTCACTCTACTGCCTGGATTTCTAATACTTGGTCAGTCTCCTGATGACAGTTGCTCTGTTTAATTGGCTTTTTGCCACTGAGTTCTTCTAATCTCTTATGTATGACTTACTCTAAAGCTAGATCTGTTAAAATTTATAGGACATGGATGTTTTTTGTTTAAAAGCATGTAATAAGGGTAAATCTCTCGGCATAAAGCAAGTCCTAAAAATCCATGTACTGAACATCTTCATACGACATTTCCTTTCAGGCAGTTTTAACACATATATGTATGTGTGTGTGTGTCTGTGTGTGTGTCTGTGTGTGTGTGTGTGCAGTGAGAGTCTTGAGATGCTTTTTCTGCTTTGTACATTTTTTCTTCTTAATTTTTGGATTAGTTTCAAGACTGTTTTCTGATAGAGTATTATCACTATACATATATATCACTATATATACACACATCACTTTACCTGTACGCTATAATTATATATTCTGTGAGTGTATGTGTGTATATATGTCTATATATATATATATATATACACACATAATTGATGTGGCTGCATGTTGAGCATGTGACAGGCATGTGATGGGGGGGCTACGGCATGTGTGGTTCCTGTTTGGCTTTATCTTTCCCATGTGGCCTTAAAAGGACTGAGCACCAATTGTCAAATCTGTGCACAGGAAATCTTTATGCTCACAGTGTTTTTTATTCCGTGTTGAGCGTGGTTTTTCAGGTGTAGAGTAGCTGGTTTGGTGGTTCACTTTCTAAGTAGCATGCAGAGGTGTTTTATTAAAGTGATTATTATATAAAGATAGAGTAACCCAAGACAAGGCTGCACACATTCAGGTTTGCCATTGTATGTTCATTTTGATGACGTCTTCACCTGAAAACAAAAGTCTAGGAAAATAGAGTGCATTAATAAGTTTATTTTTTTGCAGTGACTGACAAGAGTAGCTGAGTCGTTTTGTTAATAACTGAAAAAACTACCTGTGCTGGATTAAAGGCATATACATTCAAATGTGTGTTTGTTTGAATGTACTTTGAGAACCTAATGCCAGAGTTACTAGGAGCAAAGTAATTACTGCATGATCTGGAAGAGCATTTTTAAAGTAGCTGTTTATGCTAGTACACACAATAGTCATAAATAGAGGAAAGTGGAACAATTGCTTTTATTAGTGAGATAATAATTCAGTAAGAAAACCAGTAAAATTCATTAAACGCTACAAAAGATCTCCTAAGCACCTACACAGTTGTTTTATAATTAGTTTGCAGTAAAAGGTACTGGTAGGAAATACTAAATACTTGAGATGCATAAAAATGCTCATGTGAGTGTATACTTGGATTTTTTTCTCTTATGAGAATAAATACATTAAGACACTGATGTAAAAGGTAGGTGATAGATGCAGAATCCCTTCATCTTGGTAGAATGTACACCTGTCCACTAGTAACAGTTTGATTCACTTCACGCATCTGCTGCAGATAAGAGAAACTGCCCATACAAATGTAATTGATCTGAAAGTTTTGGAAAAATATGTAACATTCATCACAGACTTTGATATAAAATGCAGTCATTGGGAACTGTTGAGCAGAAAAAGAAGGGAAAATGATATCTAACTGTAGATTTTTTTTAAAGATTTTTTAGGTATTTCTGAATTGTAAGGTACAGTCTATTGAATGGAATTACAGTGAAGCCATAAGACTGGTCTTCAGAAAACTTTAGTCATACTAGAACAGCTGAAGTATCAACCCAAAGGGTTTATCAGAAGCTATGCTTATAATGTTCCTTGGTTTCCTCAGTACAGGGTTACTTTCTGTAGTAAATCTTTGCTTTTCCCTTTCCCTCCTCCCCCTTTTTTTTGGTGTACTGCTCACCTCTATGTTGTGCATGTACTATTTGTTAATTAGAGTAAATACTCAAGATCATCACGTTTGAATCCTCCTCTATTCCACACTCACATTTATCTATTTGAAATACCATAGAACAGTAAGGTGAAATAAATCTGTTTTGCACTTCACCAATAGTCCTAACATGTTCTAATATTATTCATCATAGTTGTGGTCAGTTGGGATGAAAGTGGTTGCCCACATATGAGTCTTACCCTTGTGGTTGACATTCTCATCATACTGCTGGAATGCAGTTGTCATTTGTTTCTTACACTGGTATTTATCACTGTAGCATGTGGGTGTCTGAAATCATGATCTCAGGTGATGTGCCAGTCTCATGGTGGTATTGGAAACATAAGGCAAGTTTTGAGCCACATTATGTATTACTAACTGTGATTTATAGACTTAGTTATGGAGGTTCAATGCAAGAAGAATAATCCTGTGGTAGCTGCTGAGTAACAGAGATTTTCACATTCAGAAACCACTTTTTTCCTTACTTAATGTAGGTGACTTCATGTCTAAGTTAGGCTCTGCAGAATGCCCGCTCTCTAAATACGACAGTCATTGTTAAGGTCTGTTTCCATGCTGAGTTACAGGGGTTGTTTCTATAATTATATCATGTGCACTGCAACTGTCTTTGGTAGATTGCAGTTCTCTATTAAAAAGGATAAATACAGTCCAAGAGTTTTTCAATGTGTTGTGTTTAGTTCTCCATGTGTTTGTCCTCCTGAGTATTCTGTTACTCTTCTGTAGGCTGTAGGGTGTGTTGACAACGAGAGATGCCTTCAGAAGCAATTAATCTACTTCTAATGGAGTTGCTTAAATATGTTGGGTGAATCATCCTCTTAGCATGTCGGTTTCTCTCTGTGGGGATTAGAATGAGTCTGGGTGACTATCTGAGATCACACAACTAACTTTTAAACTAAGAAAAGCTAGGTAAGATGAATCCAGTTCTTAGTTATTGAAACAGTGATTGTTGCCTGGGTAATCTTAGAAAACTTGAATTTTTTTTCAGTTTTGCTTATTTTTCTTCCTCTTCTTTTTCTATTTCTGTTACAGGTTCTGATGTCTTTACATGAAATGTTCCCAGCAGTGCATGCAGCAGAAATGGCTGTCCAGAGAAACCCACGTTCCTGGGATGCCTGGCAGACTTTGGGACGTGCCCAGCTTGGATTAGGAGAGATAGCACTGGTAGGATAACAAAAATAATTGTGTGTGAGAAGGAAAGTACAGAAATACCAAGGTTGCTGTATATCCTTATGGTAACTTAAAACATAGACAAGGAAAAAGATTGGTATTATTATTACTTATCTGCAGTGTTCCCTCTGCTTTATTGTGTTTCACAAATGCTTCCTGTGTGGTTTTGTTGCTGGACTTGTGGAAGACCTGTCTAGCTCCAAGACTTTTGTGTCATATACTATATTTATGTGGTGGCTTTACGCAATAGAACAATTATGTTGACATAACTGCACATACTACATTCTGTGTGTAGTACTGCTACAGTGCAGCTCACCACAGTTTAAGGATGAGGGTAATGTGAAGTCCCAGGCTCAGCTGATAATTCAGGCTCAGTTTTCATACAAACCTGCTTATAAAATTCTAATGTCTTGTTTTCCTTGTGTCCTGCTCTCCTGCTTCACATGCAGCAAGTCACGTTCCTGCTTTCCTCTGGCTCCCCAACCTCAAATGGTGGCTGAAGTTGCTTCTTCATTTAAAAAGACAGCAAAAATCCAGGGATGCTCTGCAGTAGCTGAAGTGCATCTTTTTTTCTAGAATATAATAGTTTTCTGTTAGTTTCTGTGAAAATACAGCAGGTAAACTTTCCAATTCAGACACATTCACAGAGGTTCGGTAGAAAACAGTGCATCATGACCACTCAAATGAAAAAACATATTGGTTGTATTTTGAATAGGAGTAGCTGTGTGCTGTTTTGATATGAATCATTTTATTGGTAATTTAGAGTGTTTTTGCAAAGTTACAATGTTTGGTCTGAAAATTTTGAAGAATTAAAAAAATAATAGGGTTTTTTTTGATGGAGGTTAACAGTTCATGCAAATCTAATTTTTAAAATGTAATAAGGAGTAGTATTAAAAACCTCAAACCAAAACAAGCGCAAACAATGTGAATCACCTAGAGTTGTAGAATGGTTTGGGTTGGAGGTAACATGAAAGATCATCTAATTCCAACCCCGCTGTGCCATGGGCAGGGACTCTTTCCACTACACCAGGTTGCTCAGAGCCCCATCCAGCCTGGCCTTGAACACTCCCAGAGATGGGGCATCCACAACTTCTCTGGGCAGCCTGTTCCAGAGTCTCAGCACTTTCACAGTAAAGAATACCTTCCTAATACTTAACCTAAATTTCCCCTCTTTCAGTCTGTATCCTTTACTCCTTGTCGTACTATTGCAGTTCCTGACAAAGAGTTCCCTTCCCTGTAGCCCTGCTTCAGATACTGGCAGGTTGCTATAAGGTCTCCACACAACCTTCTCCAGGCTGAACAGCCCCAGTTTTTCAGCCTGGCTTTGTAGGGGAGGTGCTCCAGTCCTGTTAGACAAAACCTAAGGCAAAAGCTGTGTGCTGCAGATGTGCAGTGTGCTCCCTTTGTTGGTGCAGTACCATAATATGAAATATCTCTTATAAATCCATGCATATCTGCATTTCAACACTGGTGACATTCCATGGCTTTTTGTGGTGTAGAAGGTAAGAGTAGATGGTCTGTTCTGTCTGGATCTTTTCCTTTTAAGTGTTTGAAGCTGTCACTGTAAATTATGTCTGAGAATTTTAAATGCACTAGTCTCAGGAAAATCAAAGTTCTGTTTCCTTCAAGGATCCTAAGTAACTGATGCTGTTTGCAAAAAGTGCTACAGTTGCTGTAGTATCAGTTATATATAGTGATATACCCATACTAGTTACACCTGCCTGGTCGATTCACCAGATCCTATAAGCTTTGTCTACATAGACAAATCATGAAACACCAGTGGGGGTGGGTATCTTGAGTGCTGGGGACCTAGTGTTCACATTATATTCATTTTGTTTTATTACAGAGTAGCGCTTCAGGTGCCCTCTTAGAGTGCGTTGTTGAGCTTAATTGGAAAGGGATCTAATTTATATATGTGAGACCATTCCGTGATGCAAAGCAAATCATTTTAAGTGGGAACAGTCAGAGATTTGCATCAAAGCACTTCATCCATCTGAAACACCACCCTAGGTGCTCATGTAATTGTTAAATTGACCTTAGTGTCGGTGAAGAGGAAGGGAGGAGGGGATATCATCAGGTAGTTTGCCCTCTTAATGTTTTTGATTGTCTCTGATTAGGGAGCCCCAGGTGTGCAAGCTGCTGTTGGATTCCCAGTGCTTTGGTACTGTGTGTTCATACTTCACTGCCTTTCTGTCTTTAGGTTGAACTGCTTTCTGATGAGTATGTTCTCACGTACAGAGAGCTTGGGGAGTTGTTCTGAAATGCAAATAACGTTCACTATTTGTTTTCAAACCAATTTTTAAGGAATCTTAAGTGGTTAAGACTGAAGGAGTTTTAAAATACTGAGTTCATAGTTATTGAACTTGTGGAATCTTCTTGACCAAGTGGTTTAAGTCATAATTACCCTTTTTCCACTAGTCCTTCATTGCCATGATTTTCTGTTTTTTCCCTGTATCTTATTTTTTACAAAGAAAAGTTCATAAAGCATAAATATCAGGGCTTTTTAGTAATTTTTTTTTCAGATTTGGGAATTACTACCCTTCTCAAAAACTGCTTCTTCTGTTTCTTTGTTTCATTTCTCCCCCACTAACATCTGTCTTCATTTCCCACATCCTGCCAAATGGTCTGTTGTGAGTACTTTTATTACTTCACAATGAATGATGCATTTTTTCTTAGGGAAAAAAACGATTTACTGTATTTTAATTTGAAGTTTCCCAGGTCTAAAATGCTGCTTCCAAACAAATCTTATTGTGAGCTGTGTAATAATAAAGAAAGATTTGCTTGGATTTAGTTTTTGTCAAACTTTTGACAGAAAGAATGAGGTAAATTAGTCCCTTCTTATTTTAGCTTTTATAAAAGTTGTTTGCTCTTTTTTTCTCTGAATTTTCTAAATAGGGTAATTCAACAGTAATACTTAAATGTGAGCAAGGAGAACTTTATTTCTGTAAAGGCAGAAGTTCCTTAAATCTACAAATCAATGTGCAGAGCACACCTGAGTACACCTGCATATAGAAACTGTAGAAATATAGTTAGGCTTGCAGTATTTCTCTCATATCATTGTAGATATTTGCTTTTACAAATTACATTTCCTGTATTGCTGATGACGTCTTAACTAGTTAGCAATTTCACACTAATAGCTTCATTAGAACAGTTCCTCCCATGAGATAGAGTGAGCCCCATGCTTTGATTAATCAAGGGAAAAAAAAAAGAAAACCGAACAAAAGCAATACTAAAAAGAAGAACCAAAACCAAACCCACAAAAAAATCAAGGACAGAATGAAAGCACTGAGTCTTCCAGCGTGGTGAAGTTCATCAGCCATGTGACATGGTCATGGGCAGCCAGCTCCAGGTGGCCCTGCTTGAGCTGGGGCTTGGCCCAGATGAGCTCAGAAGGTCCTGGCCAACCTCAGCCGTTCTGTGGTTCTGTGACTTCAGCTTCACCCTGTTCTGGGTCTCTGTCAAATCTGGAGTAGTGAAGATCACAACGTTGAGAGGGTAGATGTGTAAATATGCACCAGTTGTGCATGGGTTTTGTTTGATGTTTTGAAGGATGTGGTTCCCTGTATTCCTGCTAAGTAGTTAGTGCTTTAGCAGTCTTTAAGCGTGACACAACATTTTGTCAGGGGAATCACGCCTTGACAGTATGAATCCTCAGATTAGCCCTTTCCTTTCATCTCTCTTTAAAGAAATAGTTTTAGGTCTTCTAGATAATGATAGGACTTTTGTACTCCAAAGAGAGAAATGTCTGGGTTTTATTGGAATGAAACTAATTAACATAACTAATTCTGAATTTGAGGTAATTTTTGAACATGTTACTGATATTAGCATTTAGAAACACAGAGTATTTTGGTAATAAAAAGGAAATTGGTGGTTGACCTTCCACTGAAAAGTCAAAATATTTAGGAAATGCTAAGTTAAGAGAGAAAGTACCATGCTTTGTCAGTTAAACTGGGGTTCTGTTAAATTCTTTTCAACAGCTTTAAACAGTCCTACTGAGTTAGTGAGTTAATAGCCTGTAATATTAGCTTCCCCAGGAAGGTCCTGTGTTAGTCCTGCCCTCTCCATCTACTACAGAGTAACCCCTTTTTCTCTTTTAACCACTGTTGGAAATCATAAATAGATTTTGTGACAGTGATTGTTAATGCACAGAAAGATCTTCTAGTTAGAGGTGAATTTTATTTTCCACCAAGAAAGCAGAAGGGCAAGCAAGTCTCCAAAAGTTTAAATGCCCTTTTCAGCTACATTTCTGCCACGGGTACGCAGTTCTAGCAAGTGATTGTGTCTGATTTAGCCGGCGCCTCATGTTAGTTACCTTTGTCAGATGCTCAGGATTTTTGAGGACTGCATTTCTCAACATCTAGACCATGTAATTGAAAGTGTTAGCTAAAATAGATGAACAGGGTAAGAGAAACATGGATGTTGAAGAAAGTTTATTTGACAGTCATTTTAAAATTCCTGTAATAATTTTGGCAGTATAATTCGGTAATGAAGAAGTAAACGTTTTCCTGGATTTTGCTGATTTGCAAGGTAAAAGTACTCCTATCACTTAAGCTTTATTTTCTCAGGCTAAGTGTGTCAGTTTCTAGGACGGGATTGATTTTTGTGGTTGTTGTTTCCTTGGTCATCCTGGATTACCTCCATGCCTCTGGTAGAGCACAGTGTAGAGGTCTCTGTGGTAGAGGCAGCCTGAAGCAGTGACTTCAGCAGAACGTGCTGCAGCCTTGCAGGGATGTGCACTGAGGTGTAAGGGCAGAAAGGCACTAAATGTGAGGAAAGAGGGCTGTGAGGAAATGAGCTGGTGCAAAATGACATTTGTGAAATCTGTCACCGAAGCAAAAGAAAGTACAAGAGAAGGATAAGGAGGATACAAACTTCTTCAAAAAGAGAAGAAGGAAGGTAGAGAAATGAGGATGTCTCACACACATCTACCAGATGGGAACAATGACTTTTATGCATTTGTAACTTAATAGAATCCCAGTAAGCGTAAGGCAAAAATGGTCTTTCACATCTGGAAAATTACTGTATTTCAAGTATTTTCTCCAAAACGGGAGAGCTTCAGAACCTTTGAATAAAATGGTTTTTTAAATGTAAGAAGTGCAAAATATTACATGTTCACCTCATTTTGTAAGACATCAACATTCCTTTTGAAGAAATTTCCAGAGAGAATATTTTATTGAAAAGAAGAAATAGTCTGAACAGAAAATTACACAGAAAAGTTCAAGAAGACAGTTTAAATTAAAAAAACCCAACCAAACAAAGCAAAACAAATTTGCCATTCAGATTATACCATAGAACCTATTAAACTAGTGTGAAAGTACCTGAAAGGATTGGATTTTGTTTCTTGTTTGAAGAAGAGAAATGTCATGAGGAGTATTTAAAATTAGTTCCCTGTTTTCTACATTACTATGATAAATGCTTCTGTAAAAATTATTTATGTTCCTGGTGAGTAGTACAAAAATAAGACTTAAATACCAGTAACATATTGTCATAGAATCATAGAAAGCTTTGATTTCGAAGGGACCTGTAAAAGTCCTCTAGTCCAACCTCCCTGGCGATCAGCCAGGACACCTTCAGCTAGACCAGGTTGCTCAGAGCCCTGTCCAAGCTGGCCTTGAATGTTTGCAGGGGGGGTGCACCCACCACGTCTCTGGGCAACCTGTTCTGCTGTCTCAGTAACCTCATTGTAAACAATATCTTACTTACATCTAGCCTGAATATACCCTTTTTTAGTCTAAAGTCATTACCCCTTGTTCTGTCACGGCATATCCTTGTAAAAGTCTGTCTCCAGCTCTTTTGTGGGCCTCTTACTGGTACTGGGAGGCCGCTGTAAGGTGTCACTGAATCCTTCTCTGTCCAGGCTGAACAGCCCCAATGCTCTCAGCCTGTCCTCACAGGAGTTGTGCTCCAGCCCTCTGATCATTGTTGTTGCCTCCTCTGGACTCACTCCAACAGGTCCCTGTCCTGCCTGTTCAGAGGACCCCAGAGCTGGATGCAGTGCTCAGGGTCTCATGAGAGTGGAGCAGAGGGGCAGAATCCCCTCTCTCCCCTGCTGCCCACGGGGCTCTGGATGCAGCCCAGGACACGTTTGGCTTGCTGGGCTGTGAGTGCCATGGCCGAGGCATGTCCAGCTTTTCATGCACCTGCACCCCCAAGGACTATGCTGAGTGCAGTAAAAAAACACCAACAAAAATAAAAATCCATATTAAAGATTGTTTAACACAGAAAAAATTACTTCACTGATAAGACATCCTTTGAAACAGGTTAGAAAGTGTCAGCCAAGTGTAACATAAAGGCCTAATACATACATACCTTGGTAGCAGATACAACCTCTTAAAATTCTCCCCTGGCTTTTTTAGGGGTTTCTGTGTAGTGACAGTTACTAAGTCCATGTGTTACAGAAACTTGTAAAAAAAGTGCAATCTGATCAGAATTGCCCTTCACATTTGAAGACTGTTCCAACCAGCAAGAGGAGACTCTGCTCATGGGACAAATGAAAGATTGTTTGCTATGGAATACTATTTAGTGAGACAAAATGTAAAATACTTTAAAAAATACAGATTTTTCAAACCGTATAATTCCACAAGCAAGAGTGTCTTGCAGTAGCTTTCACATTGCACTTTCCTCCAGAAGCAAAAGCAGATCCATGACTGTACTGATTTAAAGTCCTGTAGTCCTTAGATGCAGGGTCTCTAAAATCACAGCTACTCTTTAAAATGAGGCTAGAAATACCAATTTTATGTAGTGTCACCGTATTTTCCTATAATGCGACAGGCAACTGGAGAAGGAGATGTACATCTCCGTTAGGGGAAAAATTAAAAGTAGCACTTTTTTAGCATTTTCTTTTATTCTGTCTTAGTAGAAATTAGTGGCTTTGGGCGCTGTTCCAGTGGCAACATAAAATTTTAAATGGATGACAAGTGTGTATTTTTTCAGTTTTACGTTGGTCCTTTAAAGTTAATCCCTCTGATCTTTTGCAGCACTTAAAAATTTACTTTAATATTTTGTTATTTCTTTATAAAAATGTCAGGCACAAACTTTTTTAATAGAATTACTAAGATGATTTTTCATGCTGTTTTGTATGAATCATCAAAGCAGCTTTGACGCTTACCAAATGTTATTTATTATGCATGAACATAACTGTATAGACAGGTTTTAATTAGGGGACCTCTTTCATGTAAAGCTTAAAAGCAGATGGTGTTTGTTTATATTTTGTTTTCAGCAGAAATACAAAAAAGAGCATTTAGTGTTTAGTTGTCGTTTATGTGTCCCTGAAAATTAAAAGCTAGCAAAGTTGAATAAAGTGACACTGTTGTATAAGAAATAAACCTCAGTCCTTCTTCTGTTTGAAGTTCAGCATGCTCCTACGCTTCAGAGCTGGCTGTGGACCAATAATCAAGCTTTTTTTTTCCATCTGGAACTGAAAGGTTGCCTATTACAACAGCAGTAATACTGGTAGCATCATCAGCATTTCTTAAATCTGATTTTGTATCTCTTTCTTTGGAGTTCCCATCATGTGGAGCCCATATATTTGTCTGTGCCACCAGAAGGATGAACTATCATTTTCTGTCAGTGCAGACGAAAAGTTGTGATTTTACAAATTAATTGGCATGCTTTAAGTATTTATAAATTACAACAGAATATGTAATCAGTGGTTTACCAGATGTCTTTTAAAGTTTTAGTATGCAAGTTGCCAGAATTCTTGCCAAATATAATACCAATCCATTATCATCACAGTTTTCTCATCTTACAGGAAGGCTTCTGTACATGTCTTACAAGAGTTTGGTCACTAACCCATTTTCATAACTGACTGTACAGTCATAAAGGTGAAATACACACGTGCTTTTGTGTACATGTACCTAAGTTTGAGTAGGTAGGTTCAGCCTTGACCACTGTTAATATAACTAAAAGACAATACAGTTGTAATTCTTGGTGTAGCTTTTTTCTAGTATTGTAGCAACCTCTTCCTACTTTTAGATGGTCACAATTTTTTTTGAATTTCACAACTTCTCTGTTGAGGATTTGTATTTGTGAGTATTATCTCAGTTGAACTGAAAGAAAGGAGAAGCATTACCAACTACACTTACTTCTACTAATATTACATTTTTTATAAGATTCTAGAAGTTCTTTCTTAGAGCAACTCTCCAATTTTGGAGTTTATTTGGCTCCTTTTGCGCATTTATTTATGTGTTTTTGTAACCACATACCTGTTACAGAAACTGCTTACCATGTGGCTAGTACTAGTGTAGTATTACATCTGTATGTGAAACGACTGCATTCTAATTTAAAGGCAGCAATACCAGTGATACTTCAAATTCTAGTCATCCCTTTTCTGTATTTGTTTAAACCATATCTGCCTGTTTTTGCCTTTATGTACATCTGATGATGAGAGAAAAGTGGAATAAAAAACCATCCAAAAATCGTTTTTTCTTTTACCTTTTTAATTACAATATTGTTTTTCATATATGAACTCTTTATTTGTACCTTTGTTGCCAGGTACTTAGTTTATTCATGCATTTTTGTCCTTTCAGACACAGTTGGTTGGGGGTGAGGCTGCTATTGAACTTAAGCTGAGGGAGGATTGCTCCAATAAAGACAGGAATGAAACGGCTTTTGGCTTTGCTCACATGATGTATGTAATTTTTTTGTTGCTGTCAGTTTTTATGGAATAGGTTGGCTTTAAAGTGTCCCATCTTTGCTTCTTCCCTATTCTGCTTGTAGGCAATCCGAAGCTTCCAGGTATCCTTACACATCTTTCCAATGAACCCTGAAGTATGGAAAGAAGACCTTTCCTGGGCAAGAAAACTACAGGAACAGCAGAAGGCAACAAAAACTGAGTCAATGCAAGCACTGGCAAAAGGAAAAGAGCTTGCACAAGAGTCAATCCCAGACTATGACTTTGAAAGTGATGAAATTGTGGCAGTCTGTGCTGCCATTGCAGAAAAGGAGAAAGCTCTTTCAGCAGCTAAAACGATGGTGATTGTGTCTGCTTCAGGCACAGTAGAGACTGTGACTGAGCAGGACAATTGTCCTGCGACTCCCGATGAAACCCTTTTTATCAGGGCCCGGTAGGGCAGCCTCGTGGGTTGTCATACCCACAGTTTTAAGAACTACTGTTATTTATTCTATTTTGCTTGCTTTGTGTTTGTTCTTTTTTTATTATGTGGTAGGAGAGCCTACAAAAGTTAAAGAATTGAAGTTATTTTTCTTTTGTTAATTAAGAAAGCAATGACCTGAGTTCTTGTTTCAGCCTTGTTTTTCAAAAAGAAAGCCAAGAGTTGATTCTGAAAATTCTAAATTCTTATGACCAAATGTAATGTTGAAATGCTTAACTGCATTCTAACAGCTGCTTTCATCTTTGTGTATTTCATAATTTTACAAGTTAATGTGTACATTTTCCCAGTAATTAGGAAAGTTTTATTTAAACTATAAAAGTGCTGTGGTTTGTCCCCAGCTGGCAACTCAGCCCCACACAGCTGACTTCCTCCTGGTGGAACTGGGGAGAGATTTGGAAGAGTAAAAGTGAGAGAACTTGAGGGCTGAGACAGAGACAGCCTAACAGGGAAAGTAAAAGCTGCACATGCAAGCAAAACAAGGGATTCACCCAATTCCCGTGGGCAGGCAGGTGTTCAGCCATCCCCAGGAAAGCAGGGCTGCAACATGTGTGACTTGGGAAGACACTCTGAATGTCTTCCCTTCCCCATCCTCCTTCTTTCCCCAGTTCTGTGTGTTGGGTATGATGGCTGTGGGATGGAATATCCCTATGGTCAGTTGGGGTCAGCTGTTGTGGCTTGTCTCCTCCCAACTTCTTGTGCACCCCTAACCTTCTCACTGGTGGGGTGGGATGAGGAGCAGGAAAAGGTCTTGACCCTGTGCAAGCACTGCTCAGCAATAATGAAAACAACTGTGTGTTGTCAACACTGTTTCCAGGACAAAATCAAAACCTAGCCCCCCGCTTGCCACTCTGAAGAAAATTAACTCTATCCCAGCCAAAACCAGCACAAAAAGAAAAAGGAACTTGAAAAAAATATTTCAATCCCTGTTAATTAACGTTATTTTTCTTCCAGTAAAAGTGTGAACTGTTTTCTGTTATTGACAGTCTTTGCTTTTATTAAGATTACTTGTTCTATGAGAAAGTTTCCTATGAAGCAGGGATGGATTATTATTTTGTATGTGTGTGTGTGACAGATCTGATTTGTAGCCAAATCAAGTAGAAACCTTTATATTGCTTTCATCAGTGAGTGAGTTAAACACTTTTTGATTAGATGAAAGGAAATGCCATACCAAACAAGGCCCTGAATGCTTAGTTACAACTAAATGTTTCACCAGAAGAAAGAACACTTCAGTTTGTGACTGAAACTGGCCTTTCCTTATCTTGTGTGCTGTGCTGCAGACATCACCAAAACTAGAATGGTGGGAGTAGGAAATAGATATGGCTGAATTGTATTGTATTTGGGGCTTTTCTTTCCTAGTGAGGCTAATCTGATAAAGGGAGTCAATTTGCTTTTCCTAATTCTTATGACCTGCCATTAAAAGTATGCTCTTAGGGAACCAGTTTTCCAGGACAGCACTGCTGGAGCCTCCTTTTTTATCCTTTTTGGATTTTGGATGCGGTGGTGGGTACTGAGGCATACCTTAGGAGATTTTTTTAATGTTCGTTTTTCTTCAGGGGAAGGTGGCAATTGGTTTGTCACACAGGCAGTTCAGAGAAATGAAATCAGGCTGTTTCTTTGATGTGCTCTGTGCTGAGACTGTTCGATGTGCTCTGTGCTGAGACTGTTCTCGTTTCATTGTCTTGGAGACATGGTAGATCACATCCTAACTGTACTGGAAGAAATGGTCAGCTGAGGAATTCTTGGAGAATGCAGTTTGGGAACATGTAATTTTTACTTGATTTTGATAACATTTTGTATGATAACAGAGAGTTTTGTAGACAAGTGAAACTTCTGAAATCAGTCATCTTTGCACTTTTCAAGTCTGATTTCTAATTTCAAAATAACTCATTTTAAAAGAAAATAATGTTGCTTGAGAAGTATAGTGTTTTTTGCAGTGGAAAGTGCATTGCAGAAAAACTATCTCAAATCATACTTTCTGTTTATCTGATACCAGAATATCTTTATTTAAGAGGATACACACAGTTTTTAAAAAAATTAATTATCCCTTTTAAAGACTTAATTGCCTTGTTGTGCTAAGTTTTCATTAAGTTTTGCAAGGTTCTCCCTGAATGTTTTTTATATGTGTGAATTTTTAGATCTATGCTTGCATGAGCACACATTCACACAAATCACACCTTTTACTGTCTTCTGAATATTCAAAATAATTATAACTACAGTGACCTAAACATATTAAGAAATGTAAAACATCATCATGCTACCTTTTTATTTCTTCATTAAGTTCAGAAAGATTTTAAATGCTGGATAGGCACTTGATTAAGACATGGTTTGATACTTTAGATTGTTAGAGTTGAAAGATTTCTTAAATCTTATTTCTCCTATCAACTTAATACAATCTAGTCAGCTGTAGGAAGAGTTAGCATGAGATGAGTTTGGAAAGATTTCTTCAAAGAACAGATCTTCTCTGGCTGGAAAAGGAAATGTGTGAGATGCTCTAGGGTATGTTTTCATTTTGAAGGAGCTCGGCTGTATCCACCTCATCTTCTCTTTGCGCTTTGTACTTGCGTCAGTGTTCTGTCTTTACTCATACAGGAAGGACTGCTGCTCTGCTCTTGGAGGCCCGTGTTATCACAGAATCTGTTTCCACTGAAATGATTCACAAAGTTCCTATTGACTTCAGCACTGCAGGGCCAGACTGCTGGAGTGGTGTACATCTGCACAATCAGGCTGTGCTGGGCTCGAGGGGTGGTGGTTTCCATCCCGTGTACTAAATGTGTTTTCCTTCTGATTAGATTAGGTTATGAATTCCAGGTATTGTCAGAACCGTAGTGTTTTGTAGAGCAGTTAAGTTCTTGTGACACTGTTCTCAAACTGGGGAGAAGTTCAAATATTGATGATTTCAGCATTGTTTTTTGTACAGCATGCCATGTTTTGCATGTATGGAATTTTCTGGATTGATTTGAATAAAATACTGACTGCTGCTTAGTGATGCTTGTTTATTCTTTGGGTTATAACAAAAAGAAGTTATTATTTCCCATTCCGGAATGTTCCTCATTTAATAATTGGCTTTTGTCTCTGGTGAACATGTTAATGTGTCATAGTAAAAAAGAAAAGAAGACATCTCAGGGAAAAATATTTAATAAAAGGTGATGCTCAGAGATTTTAAACCTTTCGGATATATCCTCATGAGATGGAGCAAAAGGAGATGTTACCCAAAATAGGATATTAGTAAAATACATCCCCCCTTTGACATTAGGAAATTATTTTTATTGTTCTTCATTATCACTAGTGGCAGTGACTGCAGTAGCTTTCATGTGTTTGCCTTCCATATGAATCACATATTAAAGTGCTTAAATGTTGCAATGCCATTCAAGAGGAAAGCTCAAGAACAACAGTCGGTCAGGCAGATTAATTTTGCTTGATTTAAAAGTCTACAGTTAAACATTGAAATATATTTTTTCCCTTTGATTCCCTTTATATCCAGTGGAAAGAAATACACAGCCTCACAGGGCCATTTATATGTCTTGTGTTAGATAGGTATCTTAGAATGAGTTGAATCAGCCTGCCAAGGTGCCTCATTATTTCCCTTGACTACAGAGGAAGCTCAAGGTGACTGACTGGCAGTTAACCTCAAATGCTGAAACAAGGCATGTGACTTCCACTCTCATAGATGGACGTAAGTATCTTTAAAAAGCTTAAATGTACTGAGAGAGAAATAAATCCTTTCTAACAATACTAGAGGGTAAAAAAGAAATACGGATCAGGTAACACAACAATGACTCTTACTTGGTAATACCATAAGATACTGCATTTTAAAAGTAGTCACAGAGAGGGATAAAAAGCAAGTGGAGCAGTTGACTCTTCTTATTCTCAAGGCTGTATGAAATTGCCCGAGTATGAAATTGTATGAAATTGGTTTTAGAGATCAAGATCAGAGAAGTAGCATTGGGAACTTGCTTGCCCACACAAGATAAGTTCCCTCCCAGGCCTAAAACCAAGGGAAAGGAGGTAAAATACTAGTGCTGAGATGCTATCTTAATTAATTTTGAGTTCATAGAACAGCTATAAAACTATAATGATTGTACTTAGGACTGGGGCACAAGAAAGCAGCAGCATGTGGGCTTGGTTTTTTGCCAGGTTGCAGGAGCCACGTGTTTATTGTAGTTCAGTGTCACATCATGTTCTCAGATGTGCGGGAGTCCTTGGGCTCTGGTATCTCCAAAGGGGCTGGTTCAGGAGCAGGAGGAGCTGATGGGCATGGATGACTGCTGAATCCTGCCAGATGTGCTGCCTGGCTTTGAGGGCTGATTTCCTAAGAGCCACAAGGTTAGGAGCTGTAAGGGCTGTAAAGGATAAATGATCAAAACAAAGATTAGATGTGGGGTCAAGCTGCCTTTGGTTTCACAAAGCAGGAGATTCAGACTTAGGTCTGTAAAGCTGGCAGGTCTAGAACAAGACCTGGAGTGCAAAGGCCTGGTGGTATTTGGTAGCTCTAATAGTGGATTGTGTCTAGCAGCAGAAATAAAAACTCAAAAGCTTCCTGACGTAAGGTGCTGGCTGTGCTGCTTGAAGATAGCAGATTACACTGATCCTGTTAATGCATTGGCACTGGTCCTGTAGCGCCAGTTCGGGGCAGGCAGCACGGGTGTTCCCGACAGCAGGAATGTGTGAGCCTGATTTAAAACAGCCAAGTCCTCTGACAGTACATCCTACACCCTAAACCGCTCATAAGGCTAACTTACCATGGATCAGAGATGCAAACTAATCTACAGATCCTCACAGAAGCCACTGTCTGGTGCAGATACTGGCTTCATCCTGCCTGTGGTGGGTGGATCCTCCAAGCCCTGCCACAGGACAGGGACTTGAACTGAGTTAGGGCTGGGGCTTGAGGTGTGGTTGTGGGGTCGGAGGTCTGGCAGTGTCTCTGGATGGAAAGGTGATCTGGGATGTGTGGGCAGGACAGACTGCTGGAAGTGAGGGAGGGGGACTGCCAGTAGTCACAGGACTGGCAGGGTGGATGGAGTTTGAGAAACCCAAGTTTGGTACAAGGTATTTTTGTATCAGTACATTTTCTGTGAACACAGAGGACTAGGGAAGGTGGATACAGATGTGAAAGGCCATTCTGAGGGGATATGGATCTCTAGGGGTTTGGAATACAGGGGAGATATTAATGTGTGAGAAAGGAAGCCCTTTTGTATATATGGTAACTAGTCATAATACCTAGCAAGAAAATAACCTTTTAACCTCCATGTAGCAATTAGACTCTTCAAACTTGTAGCCTTATTTTAGGAGACTTCTTGTGCTCAGGGAGGCCAAGGAATGTAGTTCAGTAATGTGTTTGTGGTCAGCATTGGAGGAAGGTGCTAAACTGAGCAGGACTATGGGGCAGGTGAGGGAGATGTGATATTACTGTCACCCTAAAAAAAGGCACACTTGCCTAGTCCTTCAGCCAAACTGCTCCTGAACACTCATCTGTGTTTGCAAACAGACAGCAGAAGCACTCCCATTTTGCCTTTGTGCACTGCCATGGAGCTGTGGCAGGCAATTCCAGTATTGCTCAGAAGACTTTGTGGGCTGTTTGGGAATCATGGAGTTCATTAATGAGGGAATTCATGTTGATGATGTGTGCCGTGAGTCTAGTCCACTACTGACACTACTGTGAATGCTGGGGGCAGAAAGAACACCTCAGGCTTATCGTGTGTTTGCTGAGGGAAGCTACTTCAGATGGCCTATTCTTGCTTAAAGCCCTTTCAGAGCACATGTATTTCTCATCAGTAATGTTGATAAAGATTAATAAAAGCATATTAATGAAATCATTTTAAAAATAGTAAGCAATTATTTAAATACACACTGTATATAATTAATTCTGTCACTGCATACAGTACCAATAATATTGGTGCTGCTCTGGGCCAGCTGCAAAGGTGTGGTCCCATACTGGCACATGTGGTGTTATCTGCCAGTGGCAGTCCCACCTTCCTGCTCTGCCAGGTGCTATTTCCTGTCTTGGGAAGTATGGTGAGTCTGTTCTATTTGTTGGTCACTGGTAAGCAACAGACCATAGTTAGGTGGTTTAACTGCAAGGAATTCAGGCAGATCTTTATCTGTAGCTGCAGTGGGAGCTTGAGTAATACTGTTCTCCAGCTTAACTGGTGAAAAGTGGCTGCTGCTGCAAATACTCGTGCAGAGATTTAACTTCACTTTCTCTATATATCAAGGCAAACAAGCTCAACTGCTCCCCTGTTAAAGGAAAATGTTCAAATAAAGAATTTTTGTGGCTCTGTGTCAGTGCTCTTGGGGGACAGTTTTGAAGACAGCTGCTTCTTGCTGATGGTGACCATGCTGTGGTGTTTTGGAAACTTACAGGACAAAGTATGTTTTGGCAGTAGCTGAGTGCAAAGCATTCCAAGATGGGAGGCTTGTTAAGGCGAGAAGTTGGCACTGAATGGCAGACTCATGTAGACATCTGAGATCAAGCAGAACATTTCCATTTAATTGTGATCCCCAAAATTACTTTGGTGGATACAACTGCTTAAACATATCCACATAAGGCTCAAGATTTTCATTACAATGTAGCATTCACATGAAAACACTTTAAGCAGCATAACATGCTTAATATTTGACAAAACATCCCCCAAATATCTGTACAGAATTATTTTGATACACAGTATTTCTGGAACAAGATCTAACCTTTACAGCGCAAAACACAAAACTCCTTTTTGTCAGTGGTTAACAGCTGGTTTTGGTGATGTGTTTGTCATTAAAACTCTAGCAACAATTGCTTTTCAAGGTGTTCAAGACTGAGATATAGTTCTATATAATCTATACTTTAAATGAAGATTCTGCTTCCATGGTTTCATACATTTATTTGATGGAGTATCAGATTACACAGTCATAAAATTCTATTTACTATTTAAAGTAAAATGATAAATGTTATGAAAAAATACCTTTATTACATCTGTGATGCTTTAACTAAAGTGAATATTAAGACTATTAACCAGGAGTTGAAAGTTTTAGGCCCTGATATTGAAAGCACTTCTGTATGTCCTTAACTTTAAATGTAAGGAGTCTCCCTGGCAGCAGAGGGACCACTCTGATGGGCAATGTTAAGTGTGTGCCTAAGGTATGCGGACTGTGGGCCAAAGTACTCGGAGAGGCGCGCATGTGTTACACAGAAAAACATTCTCAGAACATAAATAAGATCTGATTTTTTAGTATATACATATATTGAAAACTAATATTCTTATCTGAAAGGATGTGATCTCTTTTTGTCTCTTAAAAAGGCATATATTCCCATTTCACTCAGAAAGTGCTTATGTATTCTCAGCTCGAGAATTACCTCATCAGCTGTGAATCTAGCATGGACAACAAATCTAAGCCAAGAATGCCTTATCAGCAGGAAATACTGAGAGAAGAGAAGGCTGGCAATCATTTCTATATACCTTGTATTAATAACAAACCTTCTCATAGAGAAGAATACACTTTTAAATATTTTCAATCCTGATATATATACAATGGTAAAAATTCACATTTTCATGCTTTAGTGAGACACTTTAAAATCCTACTGTAGGCAGCTCTCAGAGTAGCTGTGTCCAGTTCCCAGCAGCTGCCTCATATTCAGCTCTAGTACCAGAAGCTTAAACTCTTGATAGCTGAGCAGCCATAGGGAGGGAGCAAAAACAATTCTACGAGACTGGGAAAGGGAAAGAAAAAAAGAAAAAAGCAAGTGATGGGGTCTTTCTATTTCCAGAGGCGCAGTAGCTCTGTGTCCCACAACAAGACAAGGCAGTTCATGTTTCCAGTCCCATCAGACCTGCTTTGTACTATTTCTGATGGCAGGGCCCAAGTGCAATGTCTGTCCCACACAGTCCTCAGTAGTCTAAAGGATACCCATCACATAGCGAGAGAAAAATAGCCCTTTGAAGCACAGCTGAACCCCTCTTCCCATGAATAGGCAGAACACCTATCTATTGCACCAGTTTTTCCAATGTACCAGGAAGTATCCCCAGGGTTGATGCCTTTCATGGCTATCTATATGCACTTTTCTGACAAATTCAATGTCTCTGTAGGGAAGGTGACCTGGAGAGGGGCACTCTTGGATGCAGAGCTGGCCTCGCCACCAGAGCTGATCTCGTTCACCAGGAAGGCGCTCTCAGAGTCCTGTCCCTGTGAGGAGTCCGAGGTGTCGGAGCTCCGCAGCGTCCGTACTGACGTGGTGTCGGACTGAGCCGGGCTGGCGCTGGGGCCCGGGAGCAGCACACGGCCCCCGACGCTGCTCTCGCTCAGCTCCGGAGGGTACAGCAGTGTTTGGGAGGTGCTGCTGATCTCCCTCAGCTCGCGGGAGATGAAGGAGGGCGACTGACTGGACATGGCAGAGGAGGTCCTGTGCCCATCTACGCAGTTGAAGTTTCCCCCCGAGTGCTGCCTCCGAGCCCCTCCAATGCGGCAGAAGAGGCATTTGATCTTCTCGATGGCTTTGCTGAGCACAGTCTTGCGGAGGAGGATGTAGATCCACGGGTCCAAGATGGGGTTCACCGAGGCAATGCGGATGGCCTGCAGGTCAGGGTTTTGCCTGACATCTTGCACCGATTCTGGCCGGTACAGCTGGTTCACGAAGACACGGACCTACCCAAGGAGATGGGAGAAAAGGAAGACACAATTACATAATTGCGTCAGGAGAGGAAAGCTTGCACTTCAAAGCAGAGATCTAGATTTGCAGATGTAAGCTACAAGAGAAGAGGAGGCTGGCAAAGTTAGGCATCTCAGATTGGTAGCCATGAATTTGTTTCTGGAAATAGCAAAAAAAAAATCAGATGAAAATTGAAACACCTTTGTTACATGTCAAAAAGGACTGGCTTTTTCCCTCCCTTTCGCCTCATAATTAATCCCTGAACCTCCAAATTTTGGCTGGTGTCTTTAAAAATTCCCAGGAACAAAGATGTAGACCTGTATCCTGCTTCCTTGGTATACGTCAAGTCTCATGCAACCTGCAAAGAGATAACTGATTGGGGAGATCTGATCAGTTCCTCTAGCAAAGGTCTAATAATCACTTAGAAATGAACTGGAACACACGCAATAATCCAAGTACACGAGACTCTGTAAGCAAGTCCAGAATTGTTGATTCCCAAGTTTAGAAATGTATTTTCCTGGCACCTGTCCTTACTGGAACTGTTTATATAACTGCAAGTGTTTGCTTGCTGCAGCATGGTTTAGAAAAACAGAAGTGTTAAAAAAGGAAAAGGGGGAAAAAACCCAAAAAGACAGGTTGCCCAGCTAGGAGATTTTTAACAGGCCAAGATAATGGGATTATTTCAGCACTGAACTAGAGTACTCTGTTCTCCTATACAAGCCAGCATTTGGGTTTTGCTTACAAAAATACTAACGAAGTGGTCAAGAGTTTAAGATGTCGAAGTTGATGTGTGAAGTGACTATTTAATTAGTGATTCCAGTTTATCATAGACAAATTTTAAAACTGAAGGGCCCTGTCTTCTTCACAGAAATGTTTTCAGCTTATTCTTCTAGTTTCTTCTTCAGCTGGTCTCTTTCCTTGTTTAGAAGCCAGTTTTGTAAATGCTGCTGTGAGTAAGGCACAGTCCAATTCTTAGATGTCATCTTTCCAGTGCCACAATGGCATCACAGGAGTTTGTTGTGTTGATAAGTCTCAAATAGCTCTTCTTCATTTTGGCAAGACCTAAGCAGTGTCCAGTTAGAGAAAGGCTTAGGAAAGCCACTGAAAAGTGGATCACGGAAGATACTGTTTTCTTCAGATTCCTTAAGGTAAGTCAAAATAAATCCTTTAGTTATATTTTTATCTAATACAGTAAAAATCTAGTAGCAAAATTAAGAAGTTTTTAGAATCTCATCCTTGGCTCCTAAAATGGATCAAGGCCTGCCTAGCTATGAGGTTACAGACATGGAGGCAAGCAAGCATTTAAATAAATGAGCCAAATTAGGACATCTCTCATATATAATATATAAGTATATAATACTTACGTAAGTAATGTATTTAGAAGTCCTGCATGTGAAGCCTTCCAAGTCTGGTGAAAAATTTCACAATTCTTGAGAAATTTTTTTGCAGGAGGGCAATGTGGTGGCATTCAGCCTTGTCAATATTCAGAGATGGAATGTTCCCCAAAGCTATCAGTGGTATGTTTAGAATAATGCAGAGTCCCTCTGTGGAAGCCCAGTGCCCACAGTCTCTCTCAAATGGTCTGTCCAATTGGTGATTGACTGTATTTTCTTTCTCAGTACTTTCCTCTAGGTTTATGGGTAACCTAGTGAACTCAAGATATGGGAAAATCTTGAATTTATAAAGCAATATAGTGATGCCAGTTTTATCCACAGTTACTTTCCTAATGATTTATAATATTGCAGAAGTCTTTCTGACTACTAATTTCTTGGCCTTATTTATCTGTTAGGCCAAACATGCCATTCAGGAGCTTCAAAGAGTATTCCTATGCATGATGAACTTATTTTTATGGGTTTAAAAAAAAAAATTGTTGAGAATCTTTCCTTTATTTTTAATATTTTGCTTTATTTTTAACTATTATAGACATAATTTTATTTATAAATAATTTCATTATAATTTTATTTATGAGATCTTAATTTTACTGTTTCATTTATAATTTTGACTGTTTGTTCTGTAAGCAACTTTCCCTATTTATGCTGTAAATAAAGGATTGGTAAATAAATGACTGATAAATAAATTGTCGCTCCTGGGCAGGCCGCTAGATGGCGAAGCTGCCCCGCGGCGGGTGTGGATGTATGTGTAATATGTGTGTATATGTATAATGTGTATGTATGTATAAGGTGTATGTGTACATATTTATAATATGCATGTGTGTGTGTATAATGTGTACATATGTACTATATGTATGTGTATATGTGTAATATGTATGTGTGTATGTGTATAATGTGTATATATGTATAATATGCATGTGTACATATGTATGACATGTATATGTATGTATGTATAATGTGTAGCTATGTATAATGTGTATATATGTGCAATCTGTATGTGTATATGTGCAACATCCGTGTGTGTATATGTATGATGTGTATAGCAAATCCACCCGCACCACACGACCAGAAGGCACACTTTGAAGACAGCTGAAGAAATACGCAGTTCGACTTGGAGACCTGGCTTGCTTTTTTTTTTTAAACTCAGAGCTATAGTTACACTTCAGTGATTTAATAGTCGGATTGTTCTTTTGATAAGCAGCACGTGAAATTGAGGTACCTATTCCACCTCTTTCTGCTACCTGGCAGACTTTATGGAAAGGTGAAAATGTCTCCAAGTGTTCACTCTGTGGCTGAAAAGAGTGGCTGAAAAGGCCATTATATGATGGTACAGCACAGCCTGTTTTATGCTGTCTCTGCATGCTTTATTTCCTTTTGACAGCTATGCAGCATGTAGAAGTTAACAATTCACAGAGTGGACCTAGTCAGTGAAAACTCTGTACAAAACTTGTTTCTACTTCCCAGAAGAGTCCCATAGAAAAGCTTCCCAAAATGTCACATGCATTTATCAATTCAGACCTATTGTTGATTTATATTAATCGCAAGAGGGTAAAAAATTATCTATGTAGGAATCTAAGTTCTATCCTTCTTTACTTACTGGTGAAACAACATTTAGTAATGTATCACTTAAAATAACACAAGAGATACACCCTTTTTCGGCTACAAGTCCTCTGCTGCAGGAGGTAACATGATAAAAGATATTGCCTGTCATCTTCTATGCAAATGCCAACTAAGTGGAATCCACTACTAAATTAGTTATCTAATCCGATGCTTGGATTTGTGCAATTTGAAATCCTAATTAAAGAAGGAATCAAATCAGAACAATTCAGATCTCTAAAAAATAGAGTTTGTATGTTAGCTTTGCAGCTGTAAAATCCAGACAACATATCTTAAAAGTACTAGCAGTTTATTTGCAATTAAGAAGTACACAGCTCTAAGGTATGTCAAGTTTATGCTCAAGACAGGCAGAGTAGGATCAGAGTCCTTGTGCTGTTTGTGCTTTTCCTTTTTACTAACTACAGATGCAACTCATGATTTCTAATCCTGTGAAGAATTATAAAGTGACTTTTATAGTGACAGTCACACTTGTAATTGTTTCCACAGCTTCCACTTGCCCTCAAAATCTCCCCACATACTGATATGATAAATTTAAGAAACATATGGTAGTAAGCAGGAACAAGTTTTTCAGCTCCACAAGCCAATAACCTTTGCCCTTCAAGGTCTTACTCTCTGCTTGGTGACTACTCCACTGCCAAAAAGTCATGTCTGACACCTTGCAGTTGGCTGTGGACAGTCCCTGATATTAAGAAGTTGAAACCAGCCAAGCTGAAAGAAAATCCAATTTTAGATCAATTAAACATCAAGTTAGAAACTCCTGATCATTTCATGCCATCAACAAGATGTACGCCCTGAAATGTTATATGTTATTTTTCATTTCTCCATAATTTAACAACAATGTTCAGTGGTCAGAATGAGAAAAAGATCACACACTTAAAAATTTTAAGAGTATCTGACAGACTGCTGGAGTGAATTACAGACTTCGAGTAATATGTGCCTGTTTACTCTTGAAACAGCTTGGTGTTTTTAGAAAGGCTGGATAAAAATTTCTGCTCTCGTCTTGACAAAATCCCTCCTCATATACCTTATTCTCTACATTTTATACTACGCAATTCTAATTTCTAAAAAACTCAAAATATTTTAAGAGATGACATAACCTGTGTGGAGTAGAGACAAGAGTCAGCACACACGGTATGTATTTTTCTTACTTAGTTTTTAAACAATTGTCAGATTCATGTCTTTCACACAGTTTTCTGCACCTTGAGAACACATCAGAGTATATAATATGTTTCCTTTTACAATTTTTTTCACTTGTCTTTTCTTTCCTTTCTATATTTGATCAGCCTTCAGTTCTGTCAAGTTCATTCAGCATTTTGCATAACCTCCCATAATTTTGTTGCATCACTTGTTACTTTAAAATTTTGCTGATTTTATGAATAACCACTAAAACTCTAAACTACCGTACTTGTAAATCATGTGCTGGAGCATTTCATTATTAAAAACTGCTGTTATCTGTGACTCAGTTATTTCAGGGCTGTTTAATATTTCAAGTCTTTAAATTTTTTCAATCAAACCATAGTAAGTGGATCCTGTTGAATTGACCCCATCTGCTAGCTCATTATCTTGTGGAAGTGTTTGTTCTGAAATGTTAGAGGTTTCTGTGTCTCTTTCAGAAGCTGCTTTTCTTTGAGTTAAGTGATGGTTCACTGAGTTGAAATCATCAGTGGGAAGTCAGCTCATCAAAAGAAAACTTCAGTCACAAAGCACCCTCTGAGCCTGCTTCGTGTACCTGAATCATGTTGGCACCATCACCTCACCACTTTTATGGTTCTTGATGACTGCTAGGCTGACCTGTTATAAGTGAACCTCTCACTTGGTGAGGACTCCCTAAAACTCCTCCGAGTCATGAAAATTTAAGTCTGTGTATTAGTAACCTACCTACCTACCTGCTTCTGCTAGTGGCTCTTTCTAGGGATTTGTAGCATAAAGGTGTCACACTTCTCTGAGTTTCCCCATTCCTAACCTCAATGTCGATGCATCCAGAGGGCTTAACACAGCAGCATACACGGCAGTTCATCGTGGCACAAAGCAGCAAATGTGGCTGTGGCTTATTCCCGCAGAGGGAGGCAGAAGACTTTAAAAAGCTACTTAACAATGAAGAAATTTCACCATACTGGACACCGTGATGATGTATATATATGTGGTTATTTGGGTTTGTTTTTTAGAAAAAGGTTCCTTTTATTTTTAGTCATCCATCTAAATGAAATTAAGAGCCTCTTACGTCATTTTAGATAGAGAAAATATGTACTGCTTTAGCAGGTAAAAGCTAACTTACGTGAACATTCCCAAGGTAACACTCTGCCTTTGTATGGAGTGAAATCAAGGTCTGGGAGAGCTGTACAACTTTATCACCTGCACCTTCACATACTTCTGCTACATGCAAGTTTTTCACTAGCTACTGTTTAAATAATAAGCCTTTTGCCCCACCCAGGTTTATTAATTTTAACTCTCAACAATCCAGTTCCCTTTCTAGTAAACCCTCTCTCTTGGTTCTCCCCACCCCCCCCCTTTTTTTTTTAATATTATGTAAAAGACTGCCTAGGTTCAAATGGATATAAACTATTTCATTTTGCATTTCACATTCAGACTTCTCAGCATTCCTCTAGCTGCTTTGCTACAGGGTAAGGCTTGGCTTGTTTTCTGAAACTGCTGAAGTCCATCACATCATAACACTGTATTTAATTCAGAGAACCCGTTCTCTGCATTTACCAGCATCTCTTTTGAAAATGCAATATTGTTCTTTTGTGTGGTAGCCGTTTTGATACTAGATTAATCAAATCAAGTACTGTCACCCCTCAGTACTTGTCGGGGTTTTGGCCACTTGGTGCATCCCGGTGCAGGAAGTTAGCTTACCCCTGCCGTTTCTGGAGCTGGACTGCAGGGCAGGCTGGCACATTTCTTCTGTCTAAGGCATGTGCTCCTCCCGGGGACACCCTGTGCGCAGCTCAGGCAGCACCTCTCGACCTCCTTCGGATGTCAGGCAATGACACTGGCACCACGCTCACTTCATGCCTCGGCACCACATGAAGTGACAACACCGAAGGACTGGAGATGGCCCCTGGTAACGGCTGGGACCCTGGTGCTGCAGCACAGCCACACTTTACTGGCTCCTGTTTATGTCAGTGATGTGGCAGCCCTGGCCCAACCCTTGTGATTCCAGCTCCTCTGAGCAGGGGACAGACTGGCTGACAGCTGAGTCCTGCTCACATGCACTCCTCTGAACTTCCTTACAGTGATATACACTTGCCTCTCCAGCTGGCCAGATCTATTTGACATACATTGCATTCCCTCTCTGTGACAGAAGGATCACCCTACTGACAAGAAACCGCCTTAAAAAAGTCCGTCTAAAACCACCTTCTGTCTGACAGTCACTGCTTGAGTCCCTACACTGTGTTTTGGAAGATGGCAAGTAAGGCAAGCCAACTATTTGTTTAATATCTCTGAGCCAGAGTAGGACAGGATTTTGACAAACTTTATTAAGGTGGTTAGCAAGCAAGAACTGAGCCTCTAGTTGGTGGATTTGAGTTTGTCTTTCCTGAGGATAAAGTGGAGGAATAGAAAAAAGTACATCCTGTGTGTTCAATTTAATGACACTACTAGTATCAGCCATTTCAGAAAATTAGCAAACGGTTAGTTTTAATGTTGTTTGACATTTTGGCATGATGTCAAGGGTTATGTGGGCCAGATTCTGCCAACGCTCATTTCACTGAGTAACACACCGACAGGTGGTTCCACTGAGTTCACTCCTCCCACTGTGTGGGGAACTCCTGGAAGGATGCCTTTGTGGGATCTACCCCAGAGATGGTGCACGAATACCTGAGGAGCGGAAGCTTAGCTTAGGATTTGGTTGTGAAGAACTCTGTATGTTGCTAGTGCCAAGTGAACACAACCCTGTCCTCCTTTTGCACATCAGAGACTGTTGCACCCTTCAGCAACAGCATGCACATTTTTAAAACACACTAAACAGCCAGAAATGCATGCCAGACCCAAACCTCTCTTATCACAAATTAATTTTGCAGGTGAACTTTAAAGTGCCTTTAGCTCTCAGTAGGACTTTGCTACGTGGATTCCAGTTGAACAGTGAAACAATTATTGAGAATTTTTGGTGCTCTATTTTAACCAAGCAAAGAAGTCCAGGACTTGGGATAAGCAGGTTTCTTTTTGTGCAGTTGTAAATCTACTCAACTTTCTCTTACCATGCATGTATGCTAACAGCCTTTGAATTATTTTAACAGTTTGTGACACCAACTATAGGTGCCACAAATAAGCACCTCTTCCAACAGCAATCTGTTTGACAAACACAGACTAGGAGGAGAAAAGACTCTGCAGTAAGGGCGATGGAACAGAAGAAAGGTTGCATGATGTTACTCACCACCAGAGGAATGGAGCAGATGACCACAACCAGGGAAGTGGCAATGAGCAGAATAACCATCTGGATTTCTGCTCCAGCCATCCGACGGAAACTCCGGCGTCTGCGAAAGTCAGATAAACGGCTGGAGGTGGTGTCTGTCCCCAAGGACGTACGCCGCATGAACTGGCGGTGCATGCGAATGAGGGCCACGCACACCAGGATGTTGCAGATCACGGTCACTAGGATCAGGAAGGAGCTGAAGCCCGCGTACATGTAGGAATATGCTGCATGGGTGGACACGTTTGTTCGCCAGTCTATGAAACACCAGGTGTAAGGGTACTGCAAAGTAGATTTGCCGAGCCCCATGCTGGGGAGGGCGCAGAACAGCACGTTGGAAGCGTAGATGGCAAAGAGCGTGAGCCCTGCCAGCTTCTTGTCTACGTAATGGTTGTAGAAATAGGCATGGTTGATGGCCAGGTACCTCTCTATAGACATGGCACAGATAATGCTGAGGCCAGAGAGCCCAAAGAAGAGGAGGATGAAGGAGCTGTACTCACACAGTGCAGCTCCTCCTGGCCATTGGTTCTGCAGGTAAGTGGCAATTGTGACCGGACTCACCAGGCAGGTCCCCAAGAGATCTGTGACTGCCAGTCCACAGACCAGCGTGTAGAAAGTGGTCTCCTTCTGCTCCTTCCTGGACTTGCAGAGCACCACGATGGCTATGAGGTTGCCCACCACGCCGAAGATGAACATGACAGTGGGGATGGTGGGGGGCTTCCCGCCTTCGGCCCCGCTGGCGGTCCCGTTGGCGGAGCCGTTCGCAGGTGGCATGATGGTGGGGTCGAATGACATGATACCCACGCTGCAGCTGGCGAGTTGAGAGACGGCAAGACCGGGTCCGAAAAGGAAAAGCCGAGTACGGGAGGGGAGAGGGTTGTACAGTGCGAAAGTAAAAATTCAAATGGGCGAGAAGTTATTAAAAAAAAAAAAAAAAAGAAAACAGTGGTGTGTTTCTATTAAAGAAAGGAAAAAAATAAGTCCTAAAATGGGGCCGAACCGGGGTGCCTCCTGTCAGCCACCGACCGCAGCCGGGGGAGCCGGGG
>VZTE01002528.1:93736-230786 GCA_013397775.1 Eulacestoma nigropectus
AGGGGACGGCCGGCAGCCGATGCTCTGGCATCAGGGCGGCATGACCGGAGTGTCCCGCTGCCAAAGGGAAGATCTGTTGTACTGCCTGTTTCTGGCCTCTGTTAGTGTGGGTGCCGAGCACAGGAAGGGTGTGTGTATGTTCAAGGGATGCATTTGTATGTTTGTTCCAAGAACTTGTTCGGTCTTGACTGTGAGACGATCAATTGGAGATAGGGTTACACTTGTTGGCAAAGCCCTACGATTATAGTCAGTCTTATCTGGGCTGATGGAAGGACAGCAGTCACTTTATGCAGTGCCTGTGTGCAGCTTTCACCCAAGCGGTGATGGTGGTGATGTCGTCCCTAGTCCAGAAATGTTCATACAAGACCTACAGCCATAAATCTGGACATGGGTGTTTCTGTGCTAGTGGCCTGTGCTATCACTTCTGGCTCAGGAACGAAGCTTCGCATTGTCATGCTGGATTTCACACCCAGATCCAGCTGTCTATTGCCGTTTCTTGTACACTTGGTGACATTTGTTGTTACAAAGAACACAAAATCTCTGTCCCAAAGCATGACATTTATGTCCTTACAAGAATCTCTTCTCTGGGATAAAGGCAAAATGTATTATAAAAGTCTATTATTTGTCAGTCTTATTATCATCTTCCCTCTTTTTTTTTTTCAAGCCTATGAAAATTATGCCTGTGGACTTGCTATCAGTAAAGTCATGATAACATCATGGTATACTGATGACAGAAGTACTGACAGAACAAAATATATGAAGACGAGTTTGTACTGTGGGAAAGAGAACAAAGAGTTTCAGTTTTCAGTACTGTATGGGCAGATATGAAGAAAAAACCCTGTTTTTTATTTGATCCGCGTTTTAGTGTTGTCATCTAACTGCTTTGAAAACTAAAATGCAATTTTAGAAAAAACCTTGATTTTTACATAACACATATAGAGATAAATAAACTATAGCAGTGGTGCTGATCTAGTCTGCTCAGAGAAAACAAACAGCGCTTTTCCTTATATTTTGCCGGTACTGGTGCCTCTTTATTTTCTGTGAAATCAGAAAGGCATTCTGTCACAAGCACAGGGGTACACGTGGGAGTAGAGGTTGATCAGTTATATTTGCCTAATTATCAGAAGCAAATTAGAAGCACTTCAAAATAATATCCAAAGTAAGTGCAGCACGAATGTTGTTTTTCTTATCTTTTAAACAGTTTTCTGACTGTTCTAGGGAAGCTGACTGAGGTGCAGAGCAAGTTCTGAATTTGGGAAGTGTAATTGCACATGCTTTCTTTTTCCTACACTGAGACTTTGGAGCTCTGGCTTTAGAGGCCATTATATGGGATTAACTGAAAAGTATACAAACAGTATTTACTGGTACTTTGCTTCCCTAAAGCAGTGCAAAAGTTTTTCATGACTAAAGGCAGAGGAAATGATTTGTGTTTCTTTGTTGCTGACTTTTTTTCACTTCCTTTCTCATCTGCACATCCCATCTTACAAGGTATTTTGCCCATCTCGTAACAGACTGTCTTAGGAAGGCTCAGTTTATAGCAGAAGGTGCCCAGGCCCTTCTGTGGGTGTGTCGACATGAGTGTGTGTGTGAACGAGTGAATGCTTTGTTCTAGAAGGTCTGTCTTATAGTGGATACATCTGAAGAACTAATTAAAAATGCAGGAAAGTCAGGAAAATCAATGAAGAAACAGCCTTTAAAAAAAGAAAAAAGAAAAGTATACAAAAAGTATCGTTTTGAGTGCAAGGATAGTAAGATCAGTTTTGTGAAATAGTGTTAGTTCTTTAATTAGAGAATAGGATAGAAATCAATCACACAATTGTAGGATGGGTTTCTGGGGACGTGAGCTTACTGTGTGTACCCATTTTCTAGCTTTCAGAGTTATTAGAAAAATACAGTAACTTTTGGGAGTTTCCCATTGAACTAATGGTTTCGATATATAGAACTCCTAGTCAAGATGAAAAGCATAATCACGTGAAATCCTCAGTCTTCAGAGCAAAGCAGACACTGTAGAACTGAAGTGGAACTGAAAAAATGAAGAAATTCCACTTGTAACATGAGTTATCATCCTCTCGTATCAGAAATGTCACACATTGTAGCATTGAGTAACCACCAAAGAACTTCTGTTTGCGAGGACACCACTTACGTGAGAAATCAAAATATCACAAGTTAAAAATAAAAGCTTCGAATCACAAATGGGAAAAAACCTACAGTTAATTTCAAAAATTCTAAATTAGAAAATATTAGGACAGTCACAATAGTTAAGATTTAGTCTTAATTGCCTCAGAGCAAACTTCTTCTGATTATAATGTTACAATTTTTAGAATGTTAATTGTGACACGTGAGTCAGCTACTATAGCTTGATCTATTGAGATGTATAACTGTGGTCATATTTCTAGCTTGGTGAAAGATTTTAATTAAAATATTTGACTTTTAAAAAAAAATTGTTTTTAAAACTTTTTCTTCCATGACATATTTATTCAGCATGTCTCAGCTGCCACATGATATCCCTTATGTCTCCTTTAGCTAGCTGATGGTTCCAAAACCTTACCTGCATTTCTCAGGGGCAGCTGGAACTTAGCCAAATAAACTGTGTAAAGGCCTTTCTGCTGATTGTAACTGTGATTTTAATGCTAAAATGCCCGTGTAGACATTTGAATTAATGGGTATTTTCTGGCAGTGCTTCTATGAGCTCCACTTCCAGAGGCGTGATGCCTTCAGCAGGGAGTGGAAGTGTGTATACAGCCAATTTTGGAAACTTTGGACTGCTCTTAGCATGCTGCAGGTCTAAAAAACATTTTGCATGTTGAACTCCCATTACGTATTTGGAGTTCAGTAACATTCTTGACTTACTCAAGAGTTTGTCAGCCTTTCTTCTTTCGAGGAAAATTTGGCTATGAGAAAACTTTGTTGGTGCTTTTTTGCTTAATTTTTACTGTCCTACTTTTGACACATAAAGTTTTTTCAGAAAAAGAAAAAAACAGCTGTTAGAGTAAACTTTGTCTGTATGCCGAAATAAAATCATTATTAATAGACAATGGAGATAGACTGAACCAAGTGTTACATAACAGTCTTTAATTAATAATTAGAAAAGAAAAATTATGCAAGGAGTAAGAGGAAAAACTGTTTCAAAGGAATTGGGGAATCTCTAACGTCACCTCAACAGAAGTAGCATTGTAAGTAGATAAAAATTTTATATTTTAAAACATAGAATATTTTCCTGCCCTCATACTTTTGTATAAAATCATCACAGATAGTAACAGTTTGGTTTGTTTTGTTTTTTTGTTTTTTTGGGTTTTTTTTTAGAAATTCTAGTTATTACTAATATTACTAGCATTATTACTAGCACTTCTGGCATGTTTCCTTTGTTCTTGATATGATATCTTGATGAGTGGGGGCTTTCCCATGGTGGGAAATTTTTGTGGAGTGAGAGCAGTCCTGTCCCATTCGTACTCTTCTTGTTGCGTGCCGCTGTAGGAGAGAGCTGCAAATGGCACTGCCAGGGGACCCAGTGGTGCCCTGAATGCAGGGCACCTCTGAACCCCCGTAGGACACTATCTGTAGCACAGCTCTATAATTCACTCCGCAGTCATGTGTTCCATATTAGTCAATCATGCTACTGAGGTTTGGGGTTTTGTTGTCTGTTTAAATGATGCTGTTAATCTTTGTATTACACTGGGTTTTTCCTCTGTAACAACATTTGTCACTGTGCTAGTACACAATTCTATTTTAGCAGTTTTGAAGTCTGCATTAGTTGTTAAAATACTTAAAATACTTCAATTTATTTTTTCAATCTGTTTCTTTGGAACCTTGTAGGTTAAAATAGCTTGTGCTTCAGCTGTTGCTTATACTGTTTTATCTATCAGTCTATCTATCTATCTATCTATCTATTTATTTTTAAATTGGCAGTTTTTACTTGCCTTTCAGAGGCCAACAGCAGAAATGGGAAGTTCACAGAAGAGCACTGATAAATAGCTGTCAGCATATTTTCTGTTTTTTTAGAGCCCTTAAAATAATTTTGACTATTTCAGGCATTACCTGATGCATTACATGCAGCCGGCTAAGCCAGACCATATGCAGAAAAAAATGTTATGTTATGAAAAAAAGTCAAATTGCTCTTGGGTACAAACTGTTACCGTCACTGAAGTAAACTAGTATTTTTAAATATATGCTGGGTTAGTTGTACAGGGGCCTTAGAATATACTTTGTTGACATTAGTAATTGGAGTTTTTTTGTATTTTTTTAAACTTTCCGTGGCTGGTGCTGAGCGCTGTTTCATTTTGTTGTGAGGAGGGACAGTGATCGACAGCTGTGGTGGAAGCAGAAGCAGCCCAGCACCGCACAGGAAGCAGTTATGTGGCAGGTCCTCTTGCAGTCTAGCTGTTCTGCAGATTTTCCATGAGAGATCATAAGACTGAAGACCCTTTCCAAGGATCCTGGCTGTAATTCTGTGACAGTATCTGTGTGCCAAAAATTTCAGCAAAGTAGCTGGCTTTCTCATGGTTGTCATTTTGGGGTTTTTTTCAGGTGGTGTGATAGTGTTCTGTCAGGGTGTGATATACACCCATATTCTGTGGATTTGAAGAAAGAACCAGGTCTGTGCATTTCTGTTTGAAAGTTGAAACTTTTTTCAGGGGTTAAAAGCTGTGCACCAAAGGCACCTGTGGTGAAATCAGTGAACTTGTGATTTTTGCAGCTGGTTTAATAGTCATGGAAGGGATTTAACTCATGATACGGTTTTGTAGCATTCCTTTCTCTGTCATCATACTTGGCTTCGTTTTTTATTCAACACCTCCACGTAAAATAAACTGTAGTTTCTCTGGAAAGTATACTGCCTATGTACAGATTGTGTTCTGTTTCTGTGCTGGCGAAGTGGTCCAAGAAGATGGTCAGTGATTTTGAGGTGAAATTTGTTTTCTTCCATGAAGGTATCTGGACCATTTTGGAACAAGGGCAGAATCCTTTAAAGTATGTGCTGAGTCTCTATGCTACCTTTGCAGCATGAGGGCTAGCTTGAGCATGTGATTTGAGGATAGATGTGAGTTAAAATCAGCTGAAAGTTTAATAGAGGTTTTTTTCTTGTACCACCCTACCCACTGTGGGGCTGGACTTGAAAGTGTTTCCAGCTGTCAGTATGGACTAACAAGCAATGAAGTGCAATGGCACTTTTGTTACCTGGTGGAAGAATTATCTGAATAAATGCTAAGGCTGGGCTCTTTGGGAAAGATTTTTTCTGTTTTATAGACGCTTGCTATTGCAGTTATTCAGAAAAGGTTTGTACACTGTGTAACTACTGTATGTGATTAACTCTTGCATGGGGTGAATTATGTCACATTAACTATTGAATTCTGAAAGATTCCTGGGCCAAGAAAAATAATACAAACCAATAAGCTGCTGGATATTATCTGTTACTCAGCAGCTTGGTTCTTAGAAAAATCTACTAAAGTTCCTTGAAAAAAAAGGCTAATTTTGTGGGAATGATTCATGTATTAGGTGAGTCAGTTATCTTTCACTAAGAGAACACTGGCTGCAAAATCACTGGAATAAGCTCCAGCTTTAGTAAGTCTGCAACAACTGACGAGCTGTATTTGCAGCAGAATGTTTTTAAGAAGGTCTACAAGAAGTTTTCAAGGAAATGTTTTCTTGCCTGTAAATTCTCTGTTATTCCAGCAGAGGGTAGTTTATCCTCTAGGAAGCTAGGTGTGTTGAAGGAATGACTGGGAAAGGTAACTTAATGATTCCCATTTCCTCTCATTTTAGATGGGGCAATAAAAATTAACTTCAACAGACTGACCTCATCAGATTAACAAATACTAAAACGTACTGTTAGGCTACCGTATGTTCTTTGGCTGGGACTGGAAAAGGCAGCCACATTCAACAGTAGTCCCATTTCTGTCCTGCTACCAACGGCTTCATTTGCCCTTCAAGAATTACTGCAGTTTGTTGTGCTGAGAACAGCTGCATTATCAGCCAGAGAGCTACTTCACTTTCATTTGTCAGCTAGTGAAGTAGATACAACATGAAGCATTTTTTATTTCAAATACATAAAATCACTCTAGTTGAAGAGTGTTTGGCTTGTATACAGTTGCTTAAAAGCCCTTCTTTCTGCCAGTGTACCCACTGCTGCAGCAGCTAAAGTCGAGGAGAATATATGTTTGCAGGTTGTTGTGGTAGTACCCCCCTGCAGCTGCTCGCAGCTCCGCTCACTGATAGTGGCTGTTGACTACGGAATGCTCTTTCTATGGTCTCCTCTTCTGTGATATTTTATTTTACATCAGTCGTCAGGAAGCAGTCCTGAAGTAAGCTTTTGTGGCTGTCAGTCATGAGGTGCAGCAGCAACTCTTCTGACATGAGAGTATGAGTGAGGGCAGTGATGACTGAATATTTGAAAGAGTAGCAGGAGAGATGTGAGGATCCACAGTTGTTCTGTTGCCACGTTTCAACGAAGCCCTGTTACTCAGAATTTGTTTCCTTTCAAAGCAGCATTTCAGCTCCTCAGAGATATTGGCCTTTTTGCCTGATTTCTAAAAAGGATATACTAATATTTATCTTTCTGTTTATCTTAGTGGGAGGTGTAATATGGTTAACACTATGCTGCATGTTTTAATCTTAAACTTCTGTATAATTTGCTCTAAGAAAAAATAATCAAGGAGCATTCCTGTAAGAAACCTGTGAATAGGGCCAGTGTCAATCATGTCCATCCTTCCATGGTTAGCTTGATTGATCTTGGCGTTACTTTCACTTGGAACTTTCCCTGTGGTGCACAGGACTTCTATTTTTTGTCTTTTCTTTCTTGTTTTTTTTTTTTCTTGTTAACATGTGTTTGAGTCAGATAGGCCTGTAATTCAAATCTAGCTGTATCCCTCTGCGTTACAGACTTTCCCCCCCTTTTCTAGTTTTGAATTTGCTTTCAGAAATGACACATTATCGTTTTCTATTTTTAATTTTCTATTTATTGGGTAAAAAACTCGTGACTATATCAAGGATGAATAATGTGTCTAAATTCTTTATTTTGGAGCAATACAGGTATAACCAGTTAACTTGCTTCTATTTTTTGCACCAATATTCTACATGATCAAAAGAATGTAAGAAAACTTTTGCATGGATCAGTAGAAGATATATGTCATACTCTCTACCAATTATACAAGAAGCCTAGGCAATTAATCTCTTATTTGGTAAGCTTTGGTAAGCTATTTTACTAACATGGGATGATTCCAGACCTGAATACCAATCCAAGATCACTTTTGTCTAAACACCAGACAGACAAAAGGAGGAGGAGGAACCCAGGACAGCTTTTCCAAAGTCATACAAAGGGTTAGTGCCAGATTTGCTACTTGCCAGTCTCTCGCAATCTCGTGGACTTTGTTGCCTTTCAAAGTGGAAATAACTTTGGAGGAGACAGACCCATTTATAGTTGATTTAAAGTATTTAGTTTGAACTTGATGTTGTTTCACTGGTAAGCAGTTTGCAAAGCACTAGTGCCTGGTTAATTGAGAGCGTAAGTTTGTCACACAGGTGAGAAATGTCTGTGTTATTAATCAATACATTTGAAATAGGCATAAGTAAACTTTGAACCACTGCACTCCATAACAACAGTTCACCCTTTATTAAAGATATGTATTAGCTTAGTAATAATTTTGAGATGCTTGTAAGTGAATATTCTTATGTATTTCTTAAATTTGTATATCTTATCCATTATTCTGGCATTTGGCTATAGTAGCGTTACAGACTGGAACAAAAATCAACTCCATTCTCTTTAGAAATGTAGATAGATAATAGTTTTAAATAATATACACATTGAATTCCTGATGCTGCTTTCTTCACCAGCTGGAAAACCTCTCACTATCGGAAAGGCATTCAGTATGTTTGACATTAAGGGTGGGGGAATGTTTGTGTAATTATAAATGTTAGACTTGCAAATACGCCTTTAGATTGCAACAGCCTGAACTTCCACATGTCAACAGGAATTTTAACTTCACAAGATAAACCTTAGTTTATGTACCTTGGCACCTTGCTCTTTTCTATATAATTTCAGTATGTATATCGCCAAATTGTAGCTGAATTTTACGTGTGTGCACATGAGACATTTGGATAATGTGAGTACTCTTGAAAATCGTTGGGTTGCTACAGCTACTGTGTGCAGCTGTAACAGTTTTGGTATTGCGATGAAAGCTGAAATCGCACTGCAATGAGTAATTACCTGTGATCTTACAGGTTTGTGATATCTTGTGCAGTGCTGCTGAGCCTGGTATTAATTCTAGAAAGGCTGTTGGTTGCTGAGGTCTGAACATTTTCAAGGTGATGTGTGTGATTCTTTCCTAGTTATGTAGCATGAAAGCTTCAATGCTTTACAATGTCTCCACAGTTCTTCACAGGGGGGTTATTTTTAATGTGGTGGCATTATTTTTAATGTGGTGGCATTATTTTTTTCTTTCAGCTGAAAGAATTATTTAAGAACCTGATTATGGATTCAGGAAGCACGATGGCTGCAGTTTTCATCTGATTTGAGGAGGAAGAAAGAAAGAAAGAAAGAAAAGATTGAAGCTGCAACCATGTCATCTGAAGGATTGCACTTTAGGACTGTTTGCTTTGAAGTGTTGGTGTCCTTCCCATCCTTTCATAGATAAACAGGCCTTTTCATTTCCCGAATCCTGGGAATGATCTCAGAAAAATAAAAATGATACCCAGGATAACCCAGGATATCTTAAGTTTTTTTGTGGTATGAGAGACCCCTTGAGACATGCTGACAAGAAAGAAAAAGGAAAACAATGCAAAGGACCAATGTTTCTTGTTAGACGATAAGGGCCTCTGGAGATCTCAAAGGTTTATGCCATCTCTTTTGTAACTTCTTCCTGTATGTGTATCTGTGATATTACTTACTGCAGTAATGCTTCAGCCTCACCCACACAAGCAGGTGCAAATATAGCAGTGTCGTGGGACACCCTCTCTTGACATGGCAGATCTTGAAGGAATGTGTGTGATGTGTCACTCAGTTCATGGACATGTATGCCATGTGGAGAGCATTCCTGCATAATGTCCTGATGCATATTAATTAGACAAGCAAGATACTCCTGTGATGTAAATCAGATCCTTTCTTGGAAATGTACTGATTCATATCACAAGTCAGAATCTAACCCAGTATGCCCAGTATGTCAGAAATTACAATCTGTTTTACAAATAATCTAAACTATTTTTTGATACGTTCAGGGAGAGAGAATGTTTTATTCTAGTGATTAATGGCTAATCATGTTAATTTTATTAGTGTGATGAGAGAAGAAATATTATCTGTAAAGGCTGTGGAAAGATGGTAGCTTTCAAGAGAACTGGTGGAGTGTACAAATTGTAGGAGGTTTGGTGATAAGACTGTACATCTTGGAAGAGAGGAACACGGTGGGAGCATGTGGAGAAGCAGAGTTGGAGAAAACTTTTGTAGGTGTACTTCTTTTACTTGGAACTTTGTTATTTGTATATCCTAAAGGTTGTCTTCACTCAATTTCCTCACGACTTTCTGTTGAGTTACCGTAAATGCCCTCAGTCTGGGCTGCTCACTCTATTGCCTTGTGTGCACCCAGAATTGTGCTGACCCCAAGTGATCGAGATTTTTCCCCTCTGTGGCAGTGACACTGTGCTTCTCAATCTCTTCTCTAGGCTGCTGGGCACTACACTCACAAAGAAAAGCACAAAAATTGCTGCAGCTTCAAGCTTTGCTGTACCCAGGTGCTTGGTGTTTGTGAATTTGCGTCATTAAGGGTAGATGATTAGGAAGCCTCTAGGAAAAGGTGAGTTACATGGCAAATCCCAACAAGCTGAATGGAAAGCTGCTTGGGAGAGATCTTGAAAAGGGGAAGTGCCTTATGCAGTGTCATTGTCTGGGACCAGTGTCCTTCAAGGCAGGCTCCCTTTCCTGAAATTAGCCATATGGCCTTTTTTGTTCAAAAACTCTTACTGTTCTGTTGCTTGCCTGCCACTCCCAACGCATGCTATGCACTACCTCAGCAGTTAAAAGGCAGGAGGCTTGCATTCAGTTCCTTCCTCTGCCTGAGGGAGCTCTAATCAGCATCTCCTATCTTCCAGGAAAGTATCCTGGCTATAAAATACTGAGGTGGGATGGTTGCAGTGTCTCCTCTTGAAGGTGTTTTGCTGTGCGTGGAATAATTAAATATTAATTGGGAGTGCGAAAGAAGATCAGTTTACAGATTAGCTCACACATCTGAGAGTAGAGAGACATGAGTTTTAAGCCCTAGCTCCAGGGAGTGCTTGTCATTAGTCTTGCAGTCTGTCTTTAGCCTGGTTTTCTGAGGATGTCCTTGATTGGAATGCCACAATTAAGGGAAGCAGCAGAATGTGGAACTATCCACATAGATATGAGCAGAAGTGAAACTGATTAAAATTAAAATAGCACTAGAGATGTCAGCTCTCTTGAGCAATAGCAGCTGAGTGTGCTGATATGCAGGTTTAACTAACAGGGATGATGCTGAGTATCTAATTTTGGAACTTAAGCACCAAATTAAGCATCTAAAGTCTACCACTAGTATACTTATACAGATCTAACCATAAATGCCAATGCATACTGAAAATGTAAGGTATTTTTACAGTCCCATGCAGCCTCTTGTGCTATCACTGCTTTGCTCCTTTTTGTGTTGTTTGTATCTCTCAAACCTCCTCCTTGTGTCTCTTGCTTTCACAGCTTTCCATTTCCATGTATGCTTCCGTTTATTCTAGCAAGAATCCTTCAGTTCCTTTTTGCTGGATTCCATGTCTAAAACTGCTTCTTCAAATACACTGTGCCGTGTATCAAAGCTGATCATCTTACCAGTGGTTTCTGCAGGTTGTTTTTAGCTTTCTTCACTTCCTTATTGGAGAGATTTTGATGCCATATTAACCCGCTTGACTAGTGTACGGCAGTGATGGTATCGATGCTCTTTCTGCTCACTTATTTTTCTTACAGGAACTAATCAATATATTTTATCTGAATTACTATCGTAGTTTTTGATGATTATTTTACTGGACAGTCACTGGTAATCACCTTTTGAGAGACCAGTGGCTCTTCCAGTATGTTATAAAAATGTATAAAGATATAAATAGTAGAAATTGTCTGTACTAATAACATCTTTATCAGTGATTTAACCTCTTCCAGTGTTTAGGGACTGTGCAGTTTATAGGACTTTGTTCTATTTCTTTAATAAGTATGACCATCAAGAAAATAAGGCACTTTTTTTCCCCCCAGTTTCATTACCGGTTCAGAAGGAACTGGGATGATAATTATATTTTCAAGATGTAATCTGATATATTTCTAGTTGTCAAGTACTAAGCATAGAGTAGTGCCTTCAATCTTCAGAGTTGTAATGGGTGTTTAAGTTAGCACTTTACTGCAAACGAAATTTTTTTAGGAGAACCCAGTCAAGAAAGCTAAATTGGTTGTGGTAGTTTGCTTTCAGTGTCACAAGGCTTTGCTAATACGTGGTGTGCTTGTGAGACTCTTCCAGTAGCTAAGAGAGTCCCACATAACAGGGTATTGCAGAAATTTCTGTAATAAAATATGTGACATCTGTAAACTCTACTGTCTTGAAATTGTTAATACAAAAGATGATGTTGTAGACATAAATTTTTGGAGCAGTTCCTATTCAGGAAGTTTAAATGCCAGTTGCAGCTGTAGTGAATAATTTGAAAAATTTGAGTATTTTGAAAAAGTATGTCTGTTCTTGCAGGACCTTACTGGAAATTCTGAGCATTGTGTTTTGTCTGGGAATGAGAAAAGAATGTGTTAGAGCAATGCCTAAGCTTTTCAAACTAAAAAACCTGATATCAAGAGCTTTTTAATAGTAACCGGGAACCTGTTCAGCTGTCTGAAATATCTAACAACATGGCAGATTAATGAGTATTTTAGTGATAGGGAGAACTGCAGTATCCATTTTAGCAGACCAGTGTGAACTTTTAAAAATACAATTTGTTTTATCTGAAGGACACACAAATATTAGTATCATTCTAGTTTAAAGAAAAGGGATCACCATGACATTTTGAGAGCACCAGTGGAGGTACTTTTGACTAAAAGCTACCCACTGATTGAAAAGCACAATGAATTTTCATTCAGACCCAATATAAAGTATCTGTCTTTTATCTATGCAGAGACAGAGTAAGAAGCATGTATTCTTTTAGTACTTTTGTTAAATGTTTGTGCTCTTAATTTAATTTTTTTAATCTGTGCCCTGCATTAAGTGCCCCAACACTAAGTGCAACGTATGATTTTCATTCAGACTGATGAACTCAGTTACTGTACTCAAGGTGTTTAGCAATGCAATAATTTCTGGCATCATAATTCAAATCTGAATTAACTGCCTCTGTAGTCTTTTATTCTCCATCTCCCAAATAATTTAGTATTAATGATAAAACCTGATTATCTTTGTGAACTTACCAATAAAGCAGTTATGGTGCTGGTCTTAGGGGAAAAAGTATGCAGATATGCTTGGAATTGCCCAATTAGTAATTTCTTTCTAATTTCCCTGTAGCAGGGAAGTAGGGAAAAGAGCTTTTGATATCCAGCCAAGAAAGTTGCATCATAAAGGTTTTAAAATGACAAATTAAATTCCATTAATTGTGATCTGTTTCTATGAAACTGTAGTGATGTACCTAAGTCAAACCAGATTGAAATCGTGCTGTGCTGTTCCTGGCTTGTGCTTTCAGGATATTTATGTTGTCAGAATATTTGCTAACTGGTGAAACTGAAGGTATGTTGAAAATGTTATCAGCCATTGTCATGATGAGATGCACAAATGGTCATTATATTTTTTTGTCAGCTATTTTTCACTCACATTTTTGTTCCTTTTTGATCTTGAGACTCTTTGTGTCTCTTTCATTTCATTCTTCGCATTTGTTTTTTTTTTTTTCAAGCAGCCTCACCTGATTTGAACTTTCTGATTTTTTCGGTGTCTCAGAGAGACATGAACAGTGTGCAGACCTGATAAAAAGTAGTATTGGGTAACAACTAACATAAAGTAACAGTGTGACAGCTACAAGCCCTCACTCGGTGTTTTTTGTTTCATTTTAAAAACTGACTTTTTTATAACCCATTTTCTTATGTTGTGTGCATGTTTATAACCCCTGAAACTGTCACTACGGGTTATTCCTGGAAATGGTGCAGTTTGTATATGGAGCAGAGGGGCTAAAACTAATCTAGATCATCTCTTCTGCCTTCAGATCACCAACCTTAAAGGCATTTCTGGACTCCTGTGGACCATATGGTTTTGAAGTAGATTGCGGAAGGGCATAAAGGAAGAATTGCGTCCTAAATTTACATTTAATTTCCTCCATGCACTTTAATTTGGCCTCCAGAAGTTTGTTTAGCAGAATCCTTAGAGTCAACAGAACTCTTGAGTACTAATGAGATACAGAAAGATAAATACACTTCATAATAAATTCATGTTACTATCCACTCAGAACAAATTTTAAGGAGGCAAATGAAAATTAAATATTTATAAATAAAATGAACTGAATTGCAAAACAAATTTCAGCCTTTAAGAGGAAGGGGAAGCCTTCTGAAAGCTAAAATTGCTGTTACAGTAACTGGAAGGCTCAAATATTGCACAAGAGATTTAGCCTGACAGCAGATGAACAGTTTAGGGAAATGAACAGCCGAGCAGCTCTGTTTCCAGTAGAAGTAATAGACTCAGCAGATTAGTTGTGGAGATTATAACCTCAGGAATGGAGGGCTAGTAAGGTATTTAATATTTTTGCTAGTTTTAAGCCTTAGTGATCTATGTCTAAAAAGCACACTGAGAGATGCTGCTGACAGTTTTTAAAAAGGGAGCTCAGACCTTGGTAGAACTTGTCTTCTCTGTGGGGTACATACTCTTACCATTGCTTTTCAACAAAAAAACCAAAAAGTTTTCAACAAAGTTGCTTTTCAAGTTGCTCTTGTTATTTAATCTTCAAATTGTTTCTAAGCCTTTGCCAGGATGGATGGATACTCTCTTCTTGCTAAAAATAAACTTGCAGTTTAAGAAGAACTAACAGAGAATTTGCTTGATGTCCTGCTGAAACCTGCATTCCACCGATAAGCCTTTCAGCTTTAGATGATTGAAAGACAGATCTTTGTCTTCACAGAGATTAGATTGCAAATAAATGACCAATATGGAGATTTTTCACCCAAATAATCACCCTGTGCAGGTCTTTATCGATCTATACTTGTTGATCTATACTGTAGAGGTCAATAAATATTGTACTTTTTATGATATTTAGCTCAGGATGAGACACTGAGAGGAATATCTGAGAGGAAAATCGTTGCTTGGTTTCAGTACGGCCTTTCATTGATGCAGTGAAAGAAAGACACATTTTGAAATATCTCCTCTGTTGGGTAGTCTCAGTTTTGCTTTTCAAGAATGTTTCCCTGGCAAGTCCAGCATTTCCCTCTTTCTCTCTTGAGTCAGGGGACTGCCCATGTAACCATTTCCTTGGTAGCTATAAGCTTCTCCCATGAGCTTCTCTGTACTTTTGCCTCTGAGAAATGACTTTTCTGCTACTTTTTTCATTTTCTTCTGTTTTTTCTCTTTCTGTCACCATACCTGCATTTGTCAGTGACCTCTGTGAACACTAACTCTTGGTTTTGCGTCATGTCTCTTGTATCCCTGATGATGTGTGTCTGCATTCTCTGTACACTGTAAACCAGGGAAAAATGCCTGTGCTTTTGTTTGTTTTATCTGTTTCCAGATTTGCAAATACAGATGTGCTCCTGTTACAATAGTACTTCGTAATGTAAATATTCTCTATATATATATTGCATATAGTACGTTTTGTTTAAAAACCAAAACTGCTGTTGGTTTTTTACACGGTTAATCCTTCCTGAATGAGATTTGAACAGATGAAGATAAAAGAATTTATAAGATATTTTTTGCTGTGGATTATTTTCTGGCATTAAAATAAGGAGACACATTCTTCCAGCAGAACTGGAGAACATACAGTTCTAAACACTCAGCAATCATATTTCTTGGTTGAAGTATTTCTTTTAAAATGCAATATAGTTAGAAAATTAGGTATGTCACCTGTCTGTAATCAGGAATGGACAACATCCTGGGACAGAAGTGAAAGTGAACAAACTGACTGAGGTTGGGATTGTCGTTCTGATTGCATAAGAGTGAATGTGTGTCTGCGGGAGGGACAGAGAGAAGAAGAGAGAGATCAGAGGCTCATGGGAGGGCGTTACTTTGTAAGTGTGCGGGCAGTTTCAGGGGCTGTATTGTTTCGAGCATGTGGCTAATTGGGGCTAATGCAAGTGGTAAAGAGCAGATCTGTCTAAAACAGCAGTACTGAGACCCAGAGATAAAAACAGGTTTCAGATACATTTTAAAGAGGTATTACCAATATCTTATTTGCTTAATGATAGAGACTTCATGGGCTGGAGTGAGGGGAGAGGGCCAGGGCTGAAGTCTTCTTATTCGGGGTGCCAAGAACCTTGTGCCAGCATCAGACTTGGGGCACTTATGGTCTCGTGGTCATCAGTTCATAAGCTCTCGGACAGAGAAGTAATTTGGTCTTTGTGTTGCCAGACTGGCTTGTTGGAATAGGTTTCAAAATGTGACTTGCACCACGTGACAGTGACAATTTATATGAAATCTGAAAAGTCTGGTGCTGTCTTCTCAAACCTTCTAAGCAGCCTGGGGAGTTTTACTAAAGTCATAAGAGGTACAGAACAAATGGAAATTGAAAACTCTTAACACAAAGTTTTATTCTATGTACATTTAAGTATCCTTATACTTAAAAAAGCGGGTCTCCTCTTTAACCTGAAATATAAAATATCCAATCTCAAAAGATTTGAAATATCAAATCCCAACAGTTTTAGCACAAGAATAACAAAAATATGTGTATCAGATTATTTCCTGTGCTTTCTGATATATGATATTTTTATTTGTTCTAAAGATAAGGAGTTATTTCCTAAAAATAATTCACTGAGACTGTCTCATTGTGCTTAGAAACCCTGCGGCATCAGCTTTCAGGGTTCTTAACTTTATGAACTAGCAGTAACAATACAAGTTTTAACAAAAAGAAAAATCATGGAACAGTGTGGCAGGGAAGTGGAAATTCTATGCAGTGTTCATTAAGTGCTTTTTGTCTGTAGCTCTCAGGTTCCATAGCTATCAGTTCTGCAGAAGCAATCTAAAGTCTTCTTAAATTGTTACTGAAAGACTATCTTAGGTGGAACTCAGGGGCACATGAAGAAGTTTATGACTTTGGTTTTGTGAAAGTTTAAAGATGAACCTATCTGGCTGCACTAAAGCAATAAAGCCAAGGACAGAAGCATCTTACATTTTGAGTCTTGCTTTGATGTTTGCATCTTCACTGGAAAGAAATTTTATGCAAACAATTAAATGATGTGTAAAAAAAATTTGCTCCACAAGCACCATGGGAAAAATCTCATAACCATCCTCTACGTAGTATAGAGAAATTTGAGATAAATAGGTGGATTTCATATGATTTCAGTAGTCATACAGTGAGATCAAGATAGATACAGAAGTAGGTTTCTTCTGTAAGGGAAAGTCTGGAACTTCCTCCTATTTTAAGCTGCAGTTTTGTCACCATTTTAGATTAAACTGGATGCAGGTTGCTGCACTCTACTTACTGATTTTCTTTCCTGTAGGTGTTTCTTGACTCATATTGGGGTTTATGTTTCTGAAAGATTGTTGCCTGGAGTGCTTTCGCTTGAATTTGGAGGTTAATTTCCCCTTAATCTGCATCTTGATCTCAGTGAATGTGAGCATACAAAGGCCTGTAGGAATGTGCAGGTGAGGGAGGATGGGATTGTTCCTTTCAGCAGCAGCCTAGGTTCAGGAGTATTTCAGGTGCCATAGAGACATCCCCTGAGACCATGTAGAATTGTCCTCTGACAGTGGCAGTCCGTCTCCTCTGGCCATAGAAAGAATCTATTTAACTTGCTGAAACAGTATTCTTTATCTTAAATAGTAAAAGGAAGTGTGATCAATCCTGCTCCCAAAGTCTGTGTTTCTGTATTACATAAGAGAGAAGACTTGTGCTGGGATATGGGCAGGTACCTTTAAGAAAACAGCATTAATTTAAAAATCAATTTCCATGACATTTTCTAGACTTGCTGTTATTTTATGAGTGAAGTAACAATCTGCTTTCACTATCCTGTTTACTGATGAGTACGACTTGTTGCTCACAACTTTATTCTATAAACTAACCCTACTGATTTCACTTAGTTGCAACAATAAACTCAATTGAATAAACTGAAAGCACTATATTTATTGAAATCTCTTAAATTAATTTAAATTTTTTTTTGTATTATGTAATTTGATTTATCTTTTAAAAAAATCATGTTGCACAAAAATATCATTTTATTGTGATTTAGGTTTCCTTGCAATGAAAATACAGAGGATGGGTTTGGTTCTAGAAACTGCTGCCCATGTGAATAACACCATGAAATGAACAACTAGAGAACTGGTGTCAAAATTTATAGTGAAGCCATAGTTCACGTCTTTAAATTATTAATGTTGAATCCAGTGCCCTCAGCATTAATATTTTTGGTTTTAATTGGGAAATAGTTCAGAAATCTGTCTCCTGTTTTCCCTTTAGTATCTTTTTGTTTCTTATTGTTGTTTGCCCACTGAATTTGGTTTAATTTTCCAGGTAAGTATTTTTTCTTCTAACTTTTCCCTAGCAAATTTCAGATCTGCCAAGTATGTGAAGAAAATAGAAGGAAAAGCTGTGGGTTTGTTTACCACAGTGTGTTTTTCCAAGAATGCCTTGTGAATATTAATCTTTTTTTAATGGAAAAAAATATTTTCTTAATCATCGTAGGAAGGTGACAGTGCTTCAGTCACTGTAAATAAAACAGCATTCTCTTACAGTATTCTCTTTCAATAAATCCCAGGGTTTTTTTGTACTGTAAGCATTATAAAGATATTACTCATTAATCATAATCTGTAACTGAGTTTCAACTTTAGCTTTCAAACCTGTTCCAAGGAATAGAAAAGGGAAAGACTAGGGATTTTTTGTATGGACATGTTTTCTGGCCGGATGTTTTTTTACCATGGAGGTAAACTTTCTTTGTGTGCTTTGGCTCTTGTTTTGAACTGCTTATTTTGGAGAAACAAAATAAAGGAAAAAAAGAGGCTTACGGAAGCGTGCTTCTGACCTGAACACAGCTACTACAGAGCTTCCAATTTCCATGGTATTAAAGAACAAAGAGACTTCACTGAAACACTGAGTAATAAAATGGAATAATGGAAAATGTGTCTATGAGGTTAAAATAATTGTAGTGATACAATACTGTGGGGACTATGCCAAAGCACAAAGGGACGATTTGTTCTTAATTTTTGTTTCCAGTGTCCTCTGTTGTTAAACACAACTCAACAAAACATTATCTTGGAATCAAAAGAGACTATTCTGAATGTCTGTCCTGCATCTGATAATGCTGATTCAAAGTTTTTTTGTCCAAATCATTTGCAAACTTGCATCAGCCCGGCGAAAATCACATGTTCAGCAATCTACCTACAAGGGCTGAGTTCTGTTCATCTTGTTCAGTATCAACTGGTGTAAATTCTTTGGATCAATTTGCCATTGTCATTTAGGCTGAATTACTTCATGCATGCTAAATGGCATTGATTCAATTGGAATTAAATGTGTGTGACTGTTCTGTGGAAGAAAGATGGAATTTTTTTAGCTGTTTCTTTGGTATCAGAAAATCTGTCTGGTTTTTTCTACGCTTTTTAAGAAGGCAAGTTCATTAAATTCCAGAGCATATCACCATTTCTGCCTTTCATTTGTATGTGTGGTCACTGTAAAGTAAGATAGTTGTTCCACAACTAACATTCTCATCTCAGGATGCAAAAACATAGACACTTAAGGTGATGTTTTCTGGCTGTATGTCTATGGAGCTAAAACTTAATTTTCAAAATCTTAGCTTTTGAAATTTTTGTCTTGTTTGTCTGTGATATGTTAGCAGCCACTGCCTGTGTTCTCTTTCTATTTCTAATGACAGGTGGAAGTACCTTTAAAAAAGTTGTTTAAAAGCCTGGTTTTACTGAAGTCAACAGCAGTTGAAGCTAAAAGCTGTTAACTGCAGCAGGACTAAGAACTTGACATCAGCAGCCCCTTGAAAGAGAGTACCCACTTAGAACAAAACCAGCTTAAAATTCTTCTTCAGGATGAATTTTGCTAAGCATTGGCACCGAGGCTTAAGTGCAACATAAAGATAGCAGTTTAGTCTGGCTCTGGACCTGAGCATTCCAGAGATATGTTTCATCCTCTTTAAGTTGTATGGCTAAAGTCTTGATACGTACTTCTCTTGTTTATAAACCATTCTAGCACATGAGAGGTATGGAAAATACTGCATAGAAGAAACAATTTTTGTGGTTGCTTTGGATGTAAAGTATTGGCATTCACCTTTGGTTTAAATTGTGTGAATAATTTCCTTGATCGCCTTTGATAGGCTCAGTTAGGATTAGGGTATTGGTCATCAACCTCCTGTACTGGGAAAATGCCATTTGTCACTGCATACATTATTAATGATCTCAGAGGTACAGAAATGTATAAATCATTGAACATATTTTTATCTATGAGGCCTGATTTTTCATTTTTGTGGTGGTATTTTGGAACAATGTGATATTATTTGATAATTCTTTCACTTGACAGCTGTGTTGCTTTAATTTTTCCTCTTTTGATGGCTTGGACTGCAGAGGTGTGTTCCCATACTAAAAAAGTTAGATAAGTGCAATAAAGGAGGAGTTGGTTGAAGTCAAATAATATGAATGTGTTTTGATGGTCCCATTTATTTGGACAACTGCTTTTTGTTAGCATTGTTTCATTGGTGTTTCATTCTGGACAACTCCAACAAAAAGAAGATTGACAAAGCCTGTAAAATCATCAGGTTCAAGCTTGATGTTTGTCCATTTTCCTTTTTTTAGAAAATGTTTCTTGTGAAAAAAAACAGATGATGTCTACTTTTGATTCAACAAACACAGCTGGTGTTTTCATCCTTGAAGTCTCTTAAATTGCTTATTATCTTGAAGTTAGTACGGATGGGTTCTGCTAGTTTGAAGTACTAGAAATACATCTGACTTTTCCTTCCACTTCTTCTCCATCTTCATTTATACGCTGAAGCATTAGATCGTACAATTTCTGCAATTGTACATTTTAGGAATTGCATTATAGCCTTGGATCTTCCCTCTGGACCCCTCACCCTCAGCACAAGCTCTTTGCATCAATCTTCCTGCTTACGTAGTTGAATTTGGTCATTCACTGAGGGAATTGTGATCCTGGAAATAGAAAATAAGGTATAGAGGCACTGAACTAATGAATTTAGTTGAACAGAATAAAAGAACATCAGAAGGTTTTTTGGTTTTGTTTTTTAATTAATGACTGGCAGAAAGGTGGACTAAGTATTTTTTGTCTGTGCAAATCTATGTTTTGGTGTAAGAAGAAAATTCCCTGCTGGTTAGAGAACATACGTTAAGTCCTGTAAATGTTAAAGAGACGTGAATTTTTCATACAGAAAGGACACTGCTTTTGAATATCAGCAACTAATTTACTCCAAATAGCAGAATCTCATACAGGAAATGAATTAAAAATTTCTCATACAATATGAAGATGGGTAGTCATCTAGGAGTGGGTAGATTTCCTGTGGCCTTTTAGACAGTAACTGCAATAAAATAAGCACTTATATTTTCTGTTTATGAAATTAAAGCTCATGCAGTTGTACTTCTATGAGTAAGATTTATGGTTAAATGTAATAAAAAGTGCAGGCCAGCCTGAGTCACAGAATTATTCCCTATAGTGAACCACTGCAATTGGTGGACAGTACTGTTGTCGTCAGTGGGGCTGTTGAGTCTCTGGAAGGATTGTACAGATGAGCTTTGCCGATAGGTTGGAGTTTGTTCAGAGAGACTGTGTCAGCATTAATTTCTGGAAAAATTAAACTGCCCCACACTGAGGGTTATGTGAAAGTGAAGTTAAAATTTATTCAGTGAAGCTTGGTGGTGTGCTCACCTGTCCATGTCAGGAATGCTGTGTGTGTGTATCATCAGTGTCGTCAGAGTCCATTCAGTAGCTGTATGTTTACGCAGAGCCCTTACGTGCACAGCACAATATTCATTCCAACAGCCTCAAAACTGGAACAGGTTTCTGCATGATCTTTTCCCTTTTTCCTGGGTCATCTCAGATCTCCGTACTTGTGTAATGGATCAAAGTGATCTATTGTTGCACTAGAATATTTTAAATGATGTGGATAGCTCCTGACTGTCAATATTAGTCATTCACCAACATGAATCCATACCATCTGTGTACAGAAGAGCAAACTAAACAATCCAATATGTGATACTATAACTTTTGTATAGTTACGGAGGGGATCTGTTTAAATCCTTTAGGCTGCCAATGTCGTCACCTGAGAATTAACAATATTTGCTATTTTCTTTTCAAGAAGGCACTGGAACGTCGCTTGTAATCCAGGGCTGAATCTCCTTGAAACAGAAGACCATGGTTTGCATTGATGTTTTTTGGATCAGGATTATGACCTGAACCATCAGAATGTGGTTGCCATTGCACTGGGCAAATACAAAGTGGTGCAAATGTTGAACTCATGCCACACAGACCTCCAGGATCTGAGTTGGCTAATGTTGCTTGTGCCTTACTGTGTCCATTTTTACAGCAGACCTATTTGTACAAAGTTTAAAGGAGGGTTGGAACTAGAAATGAGACAGGACAGGTAGGAGCTCTGCCTTTTAAATAGCTACCCATGTTTTGAATGTAATAGTCTGGGCAGTTTAATATTTTTCAGCCTTTGCTACACCAAATAATACAAAAAACTGAGGAAAGTAACATGGAGGGGTGAAACAGGTCATATGTATTAAAATATATAATAAGTATGTGTTTTTGAATCAGAAGAATATAAACACTTGCACAATCCTAAACTGATGCCTTGAGGTGGCCACTAAAAACAGAGGCTAGACAAAAATAAGAGAATAAAGGTAGGTATTTATTTGAAGGGCCTTCAAAGGTACACCCTGGGCAGGCCAGAGGCTACACCCAAGATGAACCCTGGGTCATGAGTTCTTCACCCTTTTATAAGTTTGGTTCATTTGCATATCAGAGTTAATTCTCCAGTTACAACCTCAGTTAATGGTGGAATTACCCCATTTTTGCTCCCTGCCCCCCGCCTCAGGGCTTTAGTTTACACAATTTGGGGCCTGGTGTCTTTGAAGAGCAAACCTAGAGTGGCTTGTTATGTCTAACCAGCATGAGAGAACAGCAGCTAACAGGCCACACGAAACTTCAGGGTTTCACACTAGGCAATACAGGATTTGAAAAATATAAGGCATCATTCCCCACCTTTAGAGGCTTGATGAGGCCTCTACCTTGTTGAGACACTATTCTAATACCTAAGGCATCAGAACAAGTAAATATTGTTCCTAATAACCTTTATAGCAAATTTGCTGTTGATTCATTAGGCTCAGGAATTTACCTTGAAACAGAAATTGAGGTGGAGAGAGAAGTTAATTGGCAATAGCTGTAGTTGTCATCAGCGAAAGTGTAAATGGATTTTCTAATGCACGCTATTATCTTGAATATATGGTATGCTGTGGTAGCACACTGTGTGCCATATGCCTCACCCTTTCATGTTACTCTCCCTCATTTTTAATGACTCGTTCTGTATATTAAGTGTGGAAACTGTTCCAAGAGTGAGACTGGCACATTCTTTACACAGCTGAATTGACATGTCTGAAGCTGCCTCTGGCTACTGCTTATAGACTGCCTTGCCTTTCTTTTGTGGAGAATATGTTTTGCCTAATTTTAGTCATGCAAACCCTTCAGCGTGATGTCATAAGTCCTTGCGCAGTAGAAGGCAGCAGTCTGCCTCCTTGGCCATAAATGGCTTTTATGTTGTTGCCATATGCCTGCTCTGACATTACCTGAGTATCACATGCGTTTCATTTTGTGTGAACTAAGCGTATGAGGAGGAAAGGAGAAGGATTTCTGCAAGAGAGAAAACTGTCTACCTACTTAGGACTTAGGTAATGAGAGCAAGGAAAAATAGCAATGAAGTAAGGAAAAATAACTGTAATTAATTCTATTTTATTTGATGTTCCCCCCACTGTAAAGAAGAAAATAACACTGTAATTTAAAAATAACATAGCTCAGCACTGGTAGTCAGGGGCAGGGTTCTATGAGCTGCTTTGTGCCAGAAAGCAGTACCAGGACGTCTGATGGCATTAGAACTGGGTCTTCTCTGCTGCTGTGTCACCAGAGCAGCCACCACTGTGCCCTGGCCCAGGCCAGCTGCCCCTCTCCCAGGGAGTTCCTGGGCAGAACTGGGGAGTGGGCTCTGCCTAACACCTAATTCTACATTGTGCCCTCTCTGTTTTGCAGAATCAGTCACTTCAGTAGTACAGACCTGATGAGTTCATTGCCAGGTGGCCTCAGTGTCAGAAAATGGTCCTGGCCACCTTCACTTTTCTTATATATAGATATAGATATATACATATAAATCTACGCATATCTATACAAACAAAACCCACACATATTTATATGACAAAAACCTTAGTTGTATAAAAAGGAGATTTTCAAATCACATGCAATTAGCAATTTACTTTGACTATCAGTGGGCCTGGAAGTGTAACTCCTGTAAGTGTCCTTGAAGGTTGTGCCTAAAATTTTTAGTCACTTGGGCACATGCTTTGAAATACAAGTTAGTTTACTAAGTGCCTTTGTGGAGCCTCATACTACAATCACTCTTTGAGTCACTTTTTGGACTGAGTTTTCATTTTCCCATCTGTTTTTAGAATGTTAACTCAGCTTTAAAACTTAAGTGTGCCTTTTCTGAGGCCTATGCCAGCACACCTTTGCTTTCATACATATATGCCCCATTTTAAAGAAAGCATAATTTATTTTGTTTTCACCTTTAAATAGGTTAGTTGACACTATAGAGGCCTACAATTTATCTTCTTTACCTAAGCTTGACCTCTGCCAGTTGTGTATTCACATCACTGCCTTAGTAAAGCCACTTNGGAGTTCTCCCCCCGACCTCTCCCACCCGGAATCCTCGTCCCTCGACTTCAATAAAGGAGAGCCTGGGGAGACCCCCTCTCGCAGCCCTTCGCCTCCTAGCCTCTCTTTGCCACCGCGTCCTGCAGGTATCTCTCCTGGGGCCGCTCCACCTCAGTGCGAGAGATCCGCACCTGCCCTCAGAGAAGGTCTTCTGTGGCCGTCACCTCTCGGGCTTCTGGAGCGTGTGCCTGTGGCAGAGGGCAAACCTGTGTGGGCCAGGGAGGTGCCGACTACAGGTTGTGCCTAAAATTTTTAGTCACTTGGGCACATGCTTTGAAATACAAGTTAGTTTACTAAGTGCCTTTGTGGAGCCTCATACTACAATCACTCTTTGAGTCACTTTTTGGACTGAGTTTTCATTTTCCCATCTGTTTTTAGAATGTTAACTCAGCTTTAAAACTTAAGTGTGCCTTTTCTGAGGCCTATGCCAGCACACCTTTGCTTTCATACATATATGCCCCATTTTAAAGAAAGCATAATTTATTTTGTTTTCACCTTTAAATAGGTTAGTTGACACTATAGAGGCCTACAATTTATCTTCTTTACCTAAGCTTGACCTCTGCCAGTTGTGTATTCACATCACTGCCTTAGTAAAGCCACTTTATTTTCTGTGTGTGCAGATTTTATAGTTGTGCTCAGACCTTCATTCTACCTTCATTTAGTTTAGCATTCTTTCCTGTTATTCTCAAATTCAACTTTGCTGGTGGACTTCGATAACCTCTTTTAAGCAGCTTTTCACTGTTTATTTCCATTTCCTAACAGCTTCTGTCTTAGCCATCTCCATCACTGATGTACAGTGCCCATCACTCCCTTTTCTCTCAGATATAGGGAGAGGACCAGAGTAAAAACAGTTTTGTTTGTTGGTTTATTTCAGCAAGTTGCAGTCAACTCTGTCTTGTTAGCCGAGGAACTATGAGAAATTGCTTCTAAAACAAAGCGTAATCTGCCTCCTAGGTTTGGCTTACTCTCTAATCCTATATTAATTTACTGTTCCATCCAAGTTTTTTAACGCTCTATAGTTCCTAAATTTCTTTTGTTTAATTGCTTTGTAATGTATAGAACAAATGGCAGAATATAAATACTTGGCGTTATGTTTATGCTTTATTCTGATTAATTATGTATTAGATGCGAAGTATCTCCCATTTGTGTTTAAGTTTCTAATGTTTTCATGTCAATTAATGACCTTGTTCTTGTGTCATGAGTCAGGGATAAGGAGAACCTTTATTTGCTTTCTCCATACTTCATCACTGTGCACATTTGTCATTGTTGGCCCGCTCCTTACAGAAGCTGATATTTTTTTATCCTTTCTGATTGTTTTATGTGAGGTGTCCAGCCCTTTGATCATTTGCATTGCTTTTCTCTGAACCTTGCCTAGTTCTGCATCTTTTATCAAAAGTATCTCTTTATTACTTTTATGCAAAAGTATCTCTTTTGAGACTGGGTAATCAGAAGCACATACAGCATTCCAGGTGAGACTCCACCACTGATTTATATCGTGGCATTACGATACTTTCTGCATTATTCACTATGCTATGTCTTATCCTTCAAAACATCATGTCTGCTTTTTTTACCACAGCTCAGCATTGAGCTGAGGTCTTTAATGAGCTTTCTACAGTGATACCAGACTATTTTCAAAAGTTCATACAGTTAATTTAGGATGATGAAAGTACACTCTTCCTTTTTTATTCTGTCCAATGTAGGTTATTTTGTATGTACTAACATGGAGTTTCATTTGCCACTTTGGCGATTACTTTGGTTTCTCTTGTAAACTTCTCACAGTCCTGTCTGGACTTGACCACCCTAAATAACTTTGAAACACCTGCAGTTTTCCTTGCTCACTACTCAGCCCTTGTCCCAGTTTTGTTTCAGTTATACTTGAAAAGAAACAAACACCTTGATTTCATACTGGTCAACTTACTTTTTCCGTAAAGAAAACTGAGCATTCACCATTGCTGCTTTTTTTTCTGTGTATTAGCCAATTTTGATTATGACAATACTTCATTTTTAATAGACTGACTGACATTTTGAAAGGGACTTTTTTGAAATCTGTTATTTTTAATGTTTTGTTGAGGTACACACCAACTCGTGTTCTGTGCATGGTGATTTGTAACACATGAACTCCTGGCTTCTCAGAGTGCTACTGCAGAACTCTACTTCTCTAATTATCACCCCTCTGTCATATTTTTCAATGGTGAAAAGAAAAGAAGTCTTGTGTTCTTGCAGTTTAGTAGCAGGATAAGTGAACGTCAAAGGAGACAGGGCAAAGTATGGTTTAAAATGTGTCATTCATATTGTTTCATCTACTTCTTGAGGTCTCTGATGGTGCCTCTCAAGCCATTTGTCTCAGATCTTAACCTGTCTTTATTCTTACAAAATTTTCCAGACATTTCCAGACTTTCCTCTTACTTACCCAATTACTGTTCCAAAAATTTAAAATAAGGGCTTCTCTGCCTGTCCATCCAAGACCCAGAAGACAGATTATTCCCTCATTCTTTTGTGTTATCAGAGTATCTGTAGTCTGTTTTCAGATTTCATCTTCAATCTTTTCTTCCATGGAGTAATAATTTTTTTCAATGTTAATGAGCTCTAAGTTTCTAATTATTATTGTTCTATGCTGTGTCATTTTCAGATCACGCACAACTTCTGTGCAGAGCAGTTCTATAGACTGGACACAGCTGACACTTTCACAAAGCTGAGCAGAACCAAGGAAGGTGGTCACATAAAGCTTATCTCCAGAAGGCAGTTTCAAGCACTGGAAAGCAAAAACCTTGAGAGTGTCAAAGAGAAGGAAAGCCTCAAATCTGCAGTTTGTTCCACTAATGCCTCCAGGGGGTGGTTCCATTGATGTTACAGATACCTGTCATCAGCTGACATCTCTGAATCTCAGTTTGTCTGCTGAGACTTTGCTATCAGGACTGAAAAGTATGTTTGCTGGGAGAAATAGTGTGACTAGCCTCAGCAAGTTTGGTTTTGTTGACTTTTATATTATGATTTTGTTGAACATCCCAGCTGATATTTTCACTGTAGAAGTGTTACTGCAGTATCATTCCACGCAACGTTAAAAAGTCTATGCGATATCTTTGCTAAATATATTGGTTTTTTAAAGAGCTTTCAAGGATGAGATAATGAAAAATTAAGGGGCTGTTTTTATTTTCTTGGTGGGATGATTCTTTGTCTTCCTTGTTTGGGAGAGAATGAGAAGGGCCATGACTTCTCTGGTGTAAATTATTTGCTTAAACTTTTTCCAACTTCTTCATAAATAACTAGATGACAGTTTTGACACACCTGTTATATTTTTGTATAGTAATGCAGGAAACATGTGGAAAATATAATGATTACTTTACAGATCCCACATAATTCAGTTTGCCTTTGAAGAGAGGTAGGCAAATTGTGGTGGAGAAATGTTTTTTTATGTAGTATGGATCAGGAAGAAGAGGATTAGGGTGTAATGTATTTTAGGATTTGTAACTTTATATAAAAGTCAGAGTTTGAGGAACCCTTGGAAATTCACTGTATTTATGTGAATCAGATAAGGTAGAATAGTCCTAATATTCAGGTGGGCACTCTGCAAATATGAGTAATCTGCTGTCTCTGGAGAACCTTGTGTTTTGACAACAGAGCAAAGAGGCAAGGCAAAGAGGCAGAGTTTGGAGAATGGTGTTTTGTAAAATGGAGCCCACAGGAAAAAATTCCTGCCCACAGGAAGCGAAGAACAAACACTGCTCTGGTCCCTAATGATGGGCCACTGTGTACATTGTTTAGCTAACTGAAGGTGTTCTGAGTTCTGCAGATGAAAACCAGCTGTTCCCCATCCAAAGCTGTCAGTTGGCTCACTCCACAAGGATAAGTTAAATGTAGCTTTGCCAAACCTTTTCTTTTTCTGTTTCTCCCACAGAACCTTTTTAAAAATTTTCTGTTTGTTTGTTTTTTTTTCTTGGAAATAAGGTAAGTAGAACTGAACAGTGTTCTGTAGGTGCATGTGCAATACTGCTTTCTGAAAGGATTTTTTAATATTTTGTTGAACATTCTTGCTGAATATTTGCCTCTTGGGACATTATTACATGCTGGCTAGCATTCTTAACTAGTGATCATCAGTGATTGACAGTTAATTGAGAAGTAAAAAAAGGTTCAGATTAGGCCATCTTTGCTTTGAATGGCACAGTCCTGACTTTTATTTGTTGCTCTATATTTGCCTAGCTTTGTAAAGATCCTCTGATCATCTCACAGCATTTAATCTTGATTATCTACAACAAGGTTGTGTCATCTGCAGATTTTGTTGTTGCATTGCTTGTTACCTTTCTTGAATGATTCATTTTAGCTTGGAAGATTGGATGTCTTACCTTCATTTTACTAATGTATTGTTCTTTTCTATGTACTTTTCCTCCAGATTTCAGTCTGTACCATGCCAGTCTTTTATTAGATGCTCAACCTCTGTGAAAGCTTCTTCTGATGAGTGGTATAAAGTTTTCCTTAAACTTTTACTTACAGAATTAGTATTTTGCTGATGTTCAGATATTGACAAGGATTTTGGGATTGCCAGGGATTAATTAGCCCAGGTTCTAAAGCTTCACCAATTGATTTTCAGGCTTTCGTGTGGGGAGTGTGAGGAGGAAATATCTGTGTTGAAGTTTTAGGTATGAGAGCAATTCACACCAACATGCCCAACCAGAATTAAGTAGTTCTGTTGCTGATAACCACATAACTGTGGGGCTGAGCTTGCAATGCAATGTATGTTTGGAAAGGTATATAAACCTCAAATGACCAGCTACACATTGCATTTTCCTACCCCAGGCAATGCTCTATCTATTCCCAAGTCAGCTAGTGTTTGTACATAAGGTGTAATCAGTCTTTGAAATGCAGTCTAAATACTTCATGATAATACCACTGGAGGATTTCCATTAGGACAGTATGAGCAAATTTATCTTTTTATTTTTAAACTACATAGATATTTTGAGAAGTCTGTACTGTGATTCTGCCTTATGTTCCATGGGCTTGTAGAATATGCAATATGTAAACTTGGCCTGGTAGCCTCTGATTTCCTGCATTTCAGCTGCAACTGACATGCCCATATCTCTGCTCACACAACTTAGACATGAAATGCCTAAGAACTATATTGCACCCAGAGTGTTCTTATTATAGGATGGACAATATAGGTTGAATGTCCTTTGCACATGCTGTACAGTACATATTTGTTCATTATGATAAGCTGCTTATAAACCCATCTGTATTAACATTTACCATCTGTTTTGCTTCTTGCATAGTCAGGTGATGTGGCTGTCTGAGAATCAACGAATTACTCTACCCAACAATTTTATCATCCTTGGTTTTGTTTGCATAAGTCTTCCCTCCTATTTCTAAACATATCCTGCTAGTCTTGTTAACTGTATAATTCATTTTTATCACCTATCAGCTCTTATTAAATATGCATAGATGTCTTTCCAAAGATAAAATTCTCACGCTTTTCACCAGTCTGAACATCTGTGGATTTTAGCTGTCCACATTTATTTCTCACCCTTAGGACAATGTTTTCTGAAAGGGGACATTAATGCCTAAGGAACATACTTATACAACATAGCTTGGCAGGTACACAGGTGATTCCTGTAATGAGGAAAGGAGAGCCCAGTGCATAATGCACAGGCAAACACATTCAGAAGTAACTGCTCAGCACTGGAGTTAATTGTGTGACCATGTCCCAACCACAGGCATTTTGCAGAGCTCTGAGATTTTGGTGGTTCTGTGCCAGCTGAAGGTTGCCGAAGACGTGTCCCAAGGTATTCAACACTTAGTTTTTAGGAGGGAACTTTCACTTGTGCAGTCTGCTGCTCTCCCTCTTCTTTCCTTTCCTACAACTGATTTTCAGTGACTTTCAACCGATTTTCAGTGATTTTCAACCGATTTTCTAGCCTTGTCAGACTGTGGGCTCCAAACTCACCCTGTGCAGTAAGAGCCCTCTGTAATTATGGCACAAGACAGTGCCAGGCAGAGGTAGTTTAATCTACATCTGAGGATGTTGCCTAGGATGTTGTTGATGTAGCAATGCCCGTGATTACCAGCTCGGTATGAATTAGGCTGTTGCCTGAAGGGCTCTGTGCCAGCACTCCACTGCTCCCAGCTCTGGAGGTGGCTCATGTGGAGGTATTTCTGCTCTCCCTGCAAGGCACTGCTTTGTCTGTATTAACATATTTTTAAACCTGTCTGCTAACTTTGCTTTTAATCCTTGGCTCAATTTATGCTTTCCAGCCTTAATTGCTATCTGTTTCACCACCTCTCCTGGGAAAGGTCATTCTTTCAAGTCTGTGAGCATGTGGAAGAGGGTTTATGATGTTCTGTATAACACTGTTTCATTCCGTTTGGGCGAAATCAATTCAGCTGTTAGCATTTCTTTAACCAATGTATTGCAAGATAAGTCTTCCTACAAATGCATAAGACAAGTACACCATAAAGCTGAGATGTAAGGCACAAGAGCAAACTCAAATACAAAATCCATGTTGTTGCAAAAGTACTCAATGATAAAAAAAAAGTCCATTCCAAAAATGTTTATTTGAGCAATTACTGTTTCAACTGCATGTCTTTTGCCGTGGTATGTTCCATCATGACACCAAATGTAAATACCCTTGCTTTTTTAGGTTTACGATGAGTATAACTCACACAACACCAATTCTATCCTTGGGCCCATTCATTTTCTATTGCACTATTATGCTCATGTGTCATCAGTCTGACCGGATGCTTTTTGCTATGTTTTATTCTCACTAAGCCAGATGTCCATGTTTGTAGACTAATTTGGAAATACTAGGCAGAATTTATTCCTTAGACAAATGGGCCATCTGCTCCGTGGTGGAATGACAAGGTCTGGGACTGAGGATGAGCCTGCAGTTCAGAAAAACAAAAAAAAGGTTTGTTCACAGACGGAAAGAATAATCCTTCTTCCTTAGGGAAAAAAATCCCAGTCTACTCACTGGTGTCTGTGCTGGCATCTGTTGTGATGCCAAACAGCTGGTCATGACATGATGACCAATAAATCCAGTGACTGAAACTGCCAGGTTCATATCCCTTGTCTCTGAGATGTAAGCTAGACTTGTAGGTAGTATAACCTGTATTATTAGTATTCAGAAATAATACTTCTGTAAATCTGATTTTAAAGGAATGGGAGAAAAATGACAGGAGCTTGCTGTCACATGCTTCGTGCAAATGGTGTTTCTCTGTAATGCTGATAGGCTTCTGATAAATCCATTAGCTCTTCCTGAGCTCCACGGTGGTTTTCTTCTGCATGGCAAATGACAGCAAGCCTATTGAGGAATTTAACTTCTCAGCTCATTCCTTAAGGAGGCATCATTCATATTTAAATACATGTATAATTAGTATCTCTCTGGTTTCTGTAGGTAGGTTTTATCTTGCCAGTGTCGTTCCTGTTTGGTTCCAGCTGTATTGAAACAAGGAAAACCAGTGAGCTGATGACATTAAAGTGGGTCCAACCTAGTGTACAGTTTAGCTGTATGTCTGATTTCCTGGACATTTGATTTGAGGAAATACAAATATTTTGATCACTGGCTAGAAATATGAGATAAAGTTTTCTAATTAATAAGAATGTTAAAAGACAAACAATGAGGCGTAAAGCTCATAAATACATACACCTACACAGCTCCAGCATCCACCTACATTGGAGTGTGTAGGAGGCCTCATAGATATTTATTCTCTTTATCAGGATCAGATAGTTGTTTTCCACACTGAAAGCAAACTCAGATCTGAAGAGAGTGTAAATGTCTGAAGAAATACAGTGAATCTCATTTTATATCTACCAATGTCTACATGAATTTAATTTTAATCACTTCAGTAACTGTGCTTCTACACAGGCAAGAGTAAAATGTTAAAATTTTAAAATTTTTACAGTAGTGTGAAGTTCCGCTTGAGCTCAGCAATGAGGGTAACTGGTTTGAACAGCATTTGGTAATAACAGCTTTCTGGATAAAACAAACAAGAAATATTTATTCAGAATCATCAATCTTTCAGGTTTCCAACCTCCTAGTATAGTATGGGACAGTAGTGTGGACATGTTCGATTTTCTGTCACCATTATTTTTCTGCATCTTTTAAGGATTCATTTGTTCTGCCATGTTTAAAATTAGGGTATATTTATTTTTATAAGAAAATGCAATTTCTCTGCTTTTAGTGTGCTAATTAGGGCTATAAGTGCTCTCAAATTAATGTCATAAGTTGTCCATAGAGATAAGCATAGAAAAATATTCCAATTTCTTTTTTAAAATACATTGAATTGGTCCATTTATATACTCTCATTTGCTGTGAGCAATAATTAATTTTAATATTTTGTTCACAAATGACTACTTACAGAGCAAAACTGTTCTTTTCCTTGGAGGTAGGAAAACTCTTCTGTCTCACTGTAACATTGATAGTATAGCATATGGCAAAGACTCATCATTCAGGCTAAGCCCACTTGTTAAACAAGTGAAAAGTTGAATATGCACATAAACTTTGCTCTGATTCTGCAAACATGCATTGCTGGAGTACAGCTTACACTGAGTCTTGATTACTAAGGCGAATATAGTAGGATGTGGATTCCTGAGTTAAGCAGGAGAGATTTCCAGTGTTGCGTTAGGAAGCACTCAGGCCAGGTTGTCTGCTCTTGTGAAATGCTGCTGATATCAAAGGGTTTTGCAACCTACATGCATTGACTCCCACAGATGATCAATATAGGAACTCTTTGTTTGGGCATCTGTTTTTCCAGAGGTTTTTAATACCACTGTTTCTATTTTGGGATGAAGTCTGGACAAGCAGGATCATAAATTCAGATCAGATGTCCTAAATAAAGGGCTGATGGTGAATTAGGCAAGAAAGTTAATTTTTTTTTCATTTTATTTTTTAATGTGGTTAATACCTATCCTTATTTTTAAGAATACAGTTTGGTGTTGTTCCAGTGAAGTTAGCAGAAGACCTCTCTCTGACTTTAACAGAGGAAATGTTCTGTTTTTATTAAGTGTATTGTATGTAAAATCCTTGAAAAATCAGAGAAAGCCATCAGATTTTCTTTGAAGTTTTGAGAACTGTCTGGAGTTAAAATATAACTGTTAACAGCTCCAGCAATTGAGACTCTTCCTGCAGCATAAATTCATGGCTGTCCTGGGTTCTGTCACTAGAGTTTGCAGAGGTATTAACCTGACAGTAAAAAGTCCTACAGTGGTGTTCATGAATGCTACTTCTTGGGTGGGAAGGACATCAGAAGAAAGTATTTTATTAAAAGAGTGCCATACTATATTTAACTGTGTAAGAAAAGGTGTGGAGTTTTACAAATAGTTTTTGTGTCTTTTAAAAACATTTTCAGTTATTAATTTTGGCCAGAATTTTTTTGTGGTGAGTCACAGCAGGCCAATGTAATTGTGGCTTTCTCTTATATTAATGTGTTGGAATAAGCAGTTCCTAGGTAGTGTTACTGCAGAAATCCATCTGGCTAAGGGAATACTTTGTCCATCTGCATGTGTGATCAACTTACTCTGTATTTGCTGGTGGACCAGCAAATGCACGAGACTATTCTGTCCTGGTAGCTCTAATAGCACTGATTAGAGCTCAGTCTGATGAGACGTACTTGGTCACTGATCTGTGGAAGGTAGGGAGGACTGCAGTGGAATGCATAGTAAAACAAATCACAAATCTGAAGGAAATGGAATATATCAATTCCACTACTCAAAAGGCTACTAGTGCATTCATATTTCAGTGTTTACAAGCTTCTTTATTTCTCAAGGAGTTTTTTAGGTGGACAGGAATGTTGTTGGGTTTTTTTAACAGGCAATTTTTACTATAGTTCTTAAAACTACCAGGAAGTAATCATAAGAACTGTTACAACAATAGAATCACAGAATGGTTTCGATTGAAAGGGACCTTAAAGATCATCTAGTTCCAGCCCCCCCTGCCAGTGACAGAGAACCTTTCACTAGACCAGGTGACTCTAAGCCCCATCCAGGTCAGCCTAGTTACATAATCAGAACTTACTGAGGTGTTTTGTAGGTTTTTTTGCTGAAAGTACCAACTGTTTCTGTTGGTTTTTTTTCTGCTACTCCAAATACTCTGTTTCTTCTGTAATTAAAACCTGTTTCACACATACAGTGTCGCTTTATAGCAGATGCTACCACAAAAAATATATAATATATATATTTTCTGTATATATATTTTGCTGCTTAGCAGTTTATGTGTACAACAATGTAAATCCATTTAGTCAAAAAGAGAGTAATGATACGCTTACTAACTTGGCGCTCCTAAGAATTGGTATTGTCTTAATCAACTGGTTTATATGATTTATTCTTTAAAAGCTGATATAAGCATTCTAAACTTACAGAAGATAAAAACCAATATCAGCTGAAATAATATCAGTTCCTGTAGTGTGGCAGCTCATTTTTCTCAACAGTGGATTTTGATAAGAAAGTCATTCTGAAATATTAATCAAGCATGTTATTCTAGAGTTTGTGAAGGACCCTTCTAAATCTTTTTGACAGAGCTCTGAGAAATGTGCTATGGAAAATTTCTGCACATGACATCAACAAATTGTACAGTGGGCATAGCCCATTATGGCTGAAGAACAGGTGCATCTGGAGGCTAAAAAATATGAGGTGAATATCTTTTCAGAGTTGTGTAGCCACAAGGTGTAAGTGGAGAGATATCTAATTTAGTATTTGTTAAGCAAATGCATAGATAAACAGCTTGATTTAAACCAATGCAGTAATCTTGCTTAGCATACTGTGAAAAAACCAGCATGTATAGAAAATGCTTAGAATAAACTTTGTCAGATATTTATTCAACAAAGATCTTAAAAGGTGTGGTGTAGTGATATTTTGAAAAGTGTTAAGGAGTACTGTTAAGGGAAGGGTCTTGTTTCAATACTTACTCAGAGTTTCGGCTGTTAGCTCTTGTGTGAGTCAGTCTAGGCAGATGTCTGAGTGCTTGCTTGCATGGACCTCACTGGGACTGCTCAGGTGCTTTAAATTATTCCTGTGTTATTAAAATGATCTAGATGAAAATCTAAGCCCTGAGCTCTAAGCTGTTAGCTGAAGCCTTAGGGCTCTAAGGCTAGATGAGGCTTAGAAGCTCATGTTTGTTAATGAACATCATTCCATTACCCTTTTTGGGAATGCATTATAACCAGGTATTTGGTACAGTTAAAATCAGGTTATTGAGAGCATAAGGCCAAGTTGGATTCCAATTTTCTTCCCTCCAGCCCTTCAAGTGTGAGGAAAAGACAATATAACTCTCATAAAGGACTTTCCCTTTTGCTATCTATGGACTATTTTGAAAATCTGTGTTATAAGCATAAAGTAGATTTGAGAGGTAATGCCAGGACTGTCTACACAGACAGTGAGAGACTTATTCAATTGAGTGCTTATCAGGTTTGTTTCAGTACCTCAGATCACAGGTCATGGAAATGTGGTTGAAACTGTAAGTTTCCAGTCACACTTTGTGCTCCAAGGAAGACTATCAACATCAGGTCAGCCAAGGCTTTGTCTAGCCAAGTCTGGGAAACCTGCAAGGATGTAGATTCCCTAACTTCTTGGTTGCCTGTTGCAGTGCTGCTCTGCTGTCATACATGTAGATGCTTTTTAGAGGAAGTAAAATTCACAGCTGTAATTGGTCTGTACCAAGTCAAAAAATATTTCTCAAAATAGCAAACAGGTACAATAAATTCATAAACATTTTAGTCTGGCATAAGCCAGTGATAATATTTAAGGAAGTGGAGTACAGTGAGAGTGGTACCACATGGCAGTGGAAAAGGTTGCTGGATAATGCTTAAGGCCTTGCCATTATCAATTTCATTTCTACATTTTGACAAGTTGTTAGGAAACTTTAAATCCCATGAAATATTCATTGCTTCATAACTGGCAATATCAAACTACCCTTTCTTAATTAAGTTGAGTGGTGGTGGAAAAGTGCATGTCAAAGATATAAAAGATCTTGAGTACTGGAAGGAAAGGTTTTTTATTCCCTTGTTCCAACATCAGCACCTATTGCAAGTATGAGAAAGTCCAAATAGTAACACAAAATGCCAGATTTATCCTGCCTTTTAAAAACAGCAATGCCACAGCAGAAATCATTGATTCTGAAACTTTTTGTGCATCCAGTAAAATTTTTTGAAAAGACACATGCATTTTACATGTAGGTCCCTGGAAAATTTTTGTGTCCTATAGAAAATTGTACCTTTGGAAAATTTTTGTACCCTGTAGGAAAGTGTTATCTTCCTCTGACTTTGACAAACTTGATTATAAACAAAGAATACAATTTGTAACATGAAAAACGTTTTTCCTTCGTGCATATTCATTTATAATGGATAGCTGTCTTCTTATCTTTTATTCTTAAATATGTTATAATTCACAGCTTGTCTGAATGCAGGAAAAAATCTTTGGACTGAAAAAACCGTCAACCTTTTCTAGGCACCATTTGGTGCCTCAGAGTGAAAATGGAGTAAAAGTGCCTTAAAGAGCATTTTAAGGACTATGAGCATTAGAAACCAAAAACTAGAAGCTTTGATGATGAGATAATCACTATTTTCATATTTTCTTGTGGTGTAGCAGTCACTGTGCCCTCTGCATTTTGTTCCTGTGAGAAATGTCAACAATGTCCCAGAATTCATCAAGGAGGTGTCCATGTGTTTTTCTTCCTTGTGAAGGAAAAGGGTCTTTCTGACTGGCTGAGTAGCTGCATTTGTAGGGCTATCCCTGCTGCACTCATTGTTATTATTTGAGATTATAGACTACAGTTTCTGTAACTGATTATCCTTAAGGATGTGATCCAGCCTTCATTGAAGCCAAGGGAGAAACGTGACTGGCTGAAAGGGATTTATTGCTGTAAAGGAACGATATGAGTGCATGTGCTTCCAAGGGTAAAGCATAGTTGAGTCCACTTTGAGGGTGGCCTTTTAAAGGCCTTAATTTAAATTCCTTATTGTGCATCCGAGCAGACTACGTGCTTCATCTGAATGTGCAGAACATTTGTGTTGTTAAAAATGGGCTATAATCCACCATAAAATGCACAGCTTTTAATATTTAAAAGTAATAAACTCAGCATTTCAATCCCTCACTCTAAAGTAGTGTGGCCGTGTTGCCACATTAGACTGTGTTAATTCTTGAGGAAAGTAAAATTACATCAGAGTGCTGGAGAAACTCATGGAGTTTGCAGTTGTATGCTGGCGCTATTTAGGCTTTCAAGCTGTATAAAAGCATTTCCACAGTTATTTATTTATCATTAGATTGAAAACTGCTTGACATATGCTTTGTATTACAGAAGTTAGTGTTTCCTTTTGCCTTCCGTGGGCTTGATGTTCACCTAATGCTGTTTCCTCAGAAGAATTTTTAATCAGATTGAAAGCTGCCAAAACAGCTGAGGCTGAATCAGTTCTAGCAGTATCATCTCCAGGAACTGTGTGAACCTAGGTATCTTGACTTTTCAGAAGCATTACATTTAGTTTTCTATTAAAGGGGTATAGCTATATTTTTAATTAAAATCTATCCGTTTGTTGAGGAAAAGACATGCATGAGATTTGCACTATGTTCATTATCTTTATGGAAGGTATTCTGTCATAAGGTAGATTTATTCTAAATCCAGTGTAGGTGGGTAATCACTGTCCCTGACATAGTGATTGCCTCTGCCTTAGTAGTTGGTGAATGTCTTTAAATAGGCTCTTGTTAAAATGCTGAAATGTAAAAGTGTAATCCAAGTATAATAACAATGGTATGTAAAGATGAATACACTTAAAAAACTTCCATGTTTAAATTTACCTCCCTAGTATCTTCTTTCATGGGGAATTTCCTCTACAATGATGCAGTTGACAAAAGCCCAAATTCAGTGGGTAAAGCAAATGTCCCTAACTAAAGCTTTATGCATTCACAGCCTTAATGCAAAAGCTGGACCAAGTCAGAAAGGGCCGTTCATGTGCCTTCGATTTTTTTATGTGTGCATACAGATAACAAAGGTAATTAGAACATCGTATCATCTCCCTAACTTCCAGATGGTACCATGATGCTTCACTTACAATAGCTTTAAACGAGAACAGAAGACGTAGAAAGAATTTTTTTTTTCTTGGCTCTATGGCTTGGGAGAACTAACTACCTTAGAAGTTTGAACTGGTGGGAGAGCAGCATTGTAAGACGAGAGAAATAGAGAGTGAAAGCCAAGCCACAAATAACTGCAACATTGTGATCCCTTAAGCCCCACAGTTAAGAAAGGAAAAAAAATCTCCTTGTTGAGAATTCAGGGCGGGCAGGGGAAATAAAATGGGTGAACCGCAAGATGGAAAACCGGTTCCAGGCTATGATGTTCTAATGACGCAAGATGAGAAAGGTGCTGCGGCACAACTGCGCTCTCCTGAGACCCGGCAAGAGTCATTCCTATAGGAGAGAAACCACATGAAGACAGTGAGTAAGGGAAATTTTAATAGCAAAGTAGACTGGAAGAGACTGCAAATCCAAACAGTTTTCGTAAAGCAATTCCATGTCTGAGTGGAAAACAATGAGCCCTTATCCACAAGTGAAATGACGATAGAGCACGTACTGGGTGTTCTGCTCAACTGCTGACAAAGCAAAGGAAAAAAGTGGAGGGGAAAAGATAAGTAATCCTGTAAAATCTTTTCTGGGTTGAAAGCAGAATGCTGGTAGAAAATTTAGTGCATATGTTCACAATGGAGATGGTAAATGGAAGATAGGAGTGTTTCTCATAATGAAGAATGGATCAATTCCTGGATCAAGTTTTGTCTTGGTTAATTGTAGATCTATCAAAAGTGGTCTGAAACCAGAGGTACTAGATCCTCTGTCACCCATTATGAAGGATTAATCTCTACTAAGTGGTTTGTAATTAATCCAAAGAAGTTAATTTTTTTCTTTTCTTGATTGAGAGATTTTCCTTGTTTAAGTAGACAGCCTGAATCATGGAGACTGATAAGAGATGTGGGAGCCATCTTTTCCACATTTGTCTTTATAGAAGACCTTTCCTGTAAATGTTGAATACGATTCTTGAACAGGATGACTGTAGAAGGTTAGATGATAAATCAACCTGTCTACAGACGCCAGCATTAGCTCAGTTGGCATTAGCATTTTGCTAATAATGCTTCAGGTTGTGGGTTTGATCCCCGTAGACTTGGGGATCCCCGTGGGTCCCTTCCAATTCTGAATATTCTGTGATTCTGTCATAATGAATTTACCATGTGGCTTCTCTGAATGAGATGGGGAATTGAAGAGTCTCTGGACTAGTCTCCCAATCTGTCTCTTCTGAGATTGTAACCTCAAATCCGTATAAATGAAGCATTTCTTAAAACCTGTATGTCTCCCTCATTCGAAAAGCACCATCTTTTACCTTTTTTTTTTTTTTCCTCCTTTCTTGATTGCCTGAGATTTCCGTTTAGGTTCTGAAGACTGGAACTCACAACAAAAAGTTAAATTGTTATGTTAAATTGTTACATTCTTGGTGCAGCTTTGCCTCCTTCCCTGAGATAGAAAATTTACCCTGACTAGGTATGGCTAATTGAATATTTTCATACTTATATCCTATAATGTTTGATCACTTCTATGAGTGTTTTACTCATGGCACAATAGAATACTTTATGCTTAATACTAAACATTTGCATAAGTTCTTGGAGCTAGGTTAGGATGCATATGAGGAGCAGACTGAATCTGAAGTGAAAAGAAGTGTTAAAAAGACTGAGTTCTAAAATTTGTTGCATTGCTAATGAAATGTGATTTTTAACAAACATAGTTGACATTGGCGATATGCTGTTTAAAACTAGGAAAAAAAAATCTTGTAAAAAGCCTTTAGTCCTAGAACTTTTCCATGTGTAGGCAGGTACTTTTACCTAAACTGGTAGATGGTTTTTCATTGACCACCATTCTCTTTACAAGTTCATGAAGGACATAGTACTTCAAGTTTCAAATTGGTCCTAATTCAGTGATATATTCCCAAATTTTTCACCTGTACAATTCTTTCATATGAGCAAGTGATTTCCTCCTACCCTCCAAAATAACCTTGGAATGCTGTAACAAAGTAGGCGTTTCCCTGATTCTGCAATTTGCTATGCCTTTATCCCGTTGCTGCAGTGGAGGGGCTCTGTGCTCTGTCTCCTGATCAGGAAACGAACAATGAAGACTGCATACACTGGAGACTGGGGCTTGATATCTGAGGATCACTGGCACCTTGATCTTAAAAAAAAAACCACACCCTGTATTTCCTTCCTGATTGGTGAACTAATCTCAAACAGGGTGAATGGAAGTGCAGCCTCTTTCTATATCTGAGCATGTAAATAAAACAACGGTTTCTGCTGTTATCTTCACATTAAGAGAAGCCTTAGAAGTTTTATGGCTATATCGACATATGTCTAAGTGTCAGATTTATCCCTCCTTGGTACCAGACAGACCAAGGTCCAAATCCTGGGCCATGCCCCAGTCAAAGCTGTGGCTTTATATTTATCATCTGTGGACAAACTCGTGAATGTGCCCGCATCTCTGCAGAGGAACTCTCTTAAACTTCCTTCTCCCTTTTTGACAATTTCATAGCCTTTGCCATTTCTCTATGTAATCCTGGTCTCTGCACAGAAGAGATTGGAGTCTCCTATTGGGAAATCCACATGTTTCAAGAAGAGACAACCTAATCATGCCAGGTGAAAGAGGAATGTTGGTATCTTATGTGAAAGAGGATTTCACATAGCAATACATGGTAAACAAATGGGAATGTTCCAAAGCCACAACCCAAGCTGGAATCCATTCCCACATCATTCATGCACTTTTAAAGTAAACACATTGCCTCCAGGTTTGGTCTTAAAGTCTGATTCTCAGGTGAGTGGACACAATTCATTAGTGGGCCTAAGTGCATGCTCAGCCGGAAGACTGAAACTTTAACGAAACTTATTTTGTGTGATATGTCCCAATAGGTGATACTGGGCCTAATGAGAAGATCAAACCTATTTATGTGTGTAAGTGCTTTGCTGGCTTTTAATGCTCTAGACTTCCAAGAATTAAACTTCAAAATGTCTAACTAATGATACTGAAAGCCAAAGTCGAGGTTACAAGTACAGAATGATCAAGTCAATCTATCTCAATAAAGGGCAATAAAGATACAAAGTCTTTATGGCAGATTACTGGGAAATGTGTGTGTATATATATATATATAACTTTCACTTAGCCCTAGTGAGACAGCATCTGGAGTGCTGTGTCCAGTTCTGGGCTCCTCAGCACAAGAGAGACATGGAGCTCCTGGAGCTGGTCCAGCGGAGAGCTGCAAAGTTGATCAAGGAACAGAAGCATCTATCTTACAAGAAAAGGCTGAGGGAGCTGGGCCTGTTCAGCCTTGAGAAGAGAAAACTGAGGAGGGACTTCGTCAATGTCTGTCAGTGTCGGCAGGGAGGGGTCAGAGGAGGGACCAGGCTCTGCCCGGTGGTGCCGAGCAACAGGACAAGAGACAATGGGCAATAAGTGATGCACAGGAAGTTCCACCTGAACATGAGGATGAAATTCTTTACTGTGACACTGACCTCACCCTGGAACAGGTTTGCCCAGAGAGGCTGTGAAGTCTCCCTCACTGGAGATACCCAAGCACCATCTGGACACAATCCTGTGCCGTGTGTTCTGGAGGACCCACAGTGGGCCCTTCCAACCTGACCCATTCTGTGATTCTATGACTTGTTCCTTGTTTGGTTACCAGTTATATTTCATAGTTTGTAAGTTATTGCTAGCTTTATCGATAGTGGGCTTTGTGTTAGGGACACATGTCCTTAGGAATGAAACAGAGAGATTCAAAGATGAGAGATTATTGCTGTAATGCCAATTAAAATAATTTTTCCCTGTAAAAGATATGAATTATTCATAATACAATTAAAGTGCTTAAAGCTAAATGAAGTTCATCTCATGTTTGTTCAGTATGTGATATGAAAATATTTTGGTTTTTTAACTTAGTAATTTCTTTAAATCAATAATTAGCACACTATACAAAGAAATAGAATCAATATATTCATCTTTTTAATTGTAATTAAGTTTATTATGTCAATATTTTTATTTTGACTTACTTGATAAAGATAATAAAAGCCGTTTTTTGAACCATTAATTTACATTTTTCTCAGCTGACATGAATGGAAAAGCAAATACTTGGCAGAAATCAAATTCAAGGAGAATTACGGAAAATTCAAATCACTTGACGTTGTATCTGTTTATTATTCTGTACCCTGTCAGTCAAAGACACTTTACTTATGAGAAACTCAAAAAGAGATGATACGTGCTAGAGTAGAATCTTAACTGAGATTCATCGCCCTTGAAGCAGAGGCAGCAGAGAGTGAGTAATAATAACCAGTGATTAATTTAAAAACCTAACAGACTAAATATATCTACACAATAAATTTGTGAAGTAGGTATTAAAACTGTTCTTGGAGTATAGGAAGGAAATCCTTTCATTCCTAGTGCACAAGGAATCCAAATTCTTTGGGGTTTACAATGAAGGGCAGCCAAAGATTTTCTGTGAAAAGGAAGAAAGACCTGTATTAAGTACTTGCTTATGAGAATGAAATTTGTAGAACTGCATATAAAGAATGATGTATTATTTTCAGCTGCAAGTAAGATGCTGCAAAAGTAGAAAAGTACTTGAGTGATTTTAATTTAATTTAATTTAATTTATTTAATTTATATTTCAGTTTTATGTATTCAATTTTAATTTAATTGAATGCAACAGAAAGACTCCTGATGACATCTCTATGCTTTGGATTAAATGTAACACTTAGAAAAGAATTTTCCATTAGAGGGTGTTCACTTGCTTTTTCATAGCATTAGATAGCAGAGCTCACTATTGGCATAATACAAATAAAAATTTGTGATCAGAGATTCCTAATTTGTTAAATGATAAAATAAGTTTAATAAATATTATAGCTAACCAACAAAGTTTCATTTATTAGTTAAGAACCTTAAATGTGCCTAATTACGAGTAGTCATTTGCATTTTATTAAATGCTTTATGACACACAGAACTTGTCAGCACCTGCCAAATAGCCGTCAGTTTATTTTAAATCTTCTTGCCTCGTGGTTTTCAGGATGAAGTCACATATACAGATATTGTTATACTGTGGAGATGGTCTGTGTTTTTTGATTGTCAGGATTTTCAGTTCTAAAGGCCTCTTGCAACAACTTGTGGTAGAAGCTGCACTCACACGTCTGTTCTATACAACAGGCTCTTGGTACTAAGCAGACACATCTCTTTATGTTGTAGGGTGCAGGGACAATATGAGAATAGGAGGCTTTCATATAGCGTGGACTTCGATAAGGTGGAGTAAATGCTAGTGCCACAACTTGGCTGACAATACCTCTCTGGTTATATGATACAGCTAAAATTTGCCCCGTGGATGTTACTTTATGTTACTCACAGAAAATTCCAGAGAGAAATATACAATTTTCCTTCCTTCCTTCCTTCCATCCATCCATCCATCCATCCATCCATCCATCCATCCATCCATCCATCCATCCATCCATCCATAATTATGCACATATACCTGTATATGCAAAAAGTTTTGAAAATTTTCAGAAGTGTAAAAGTGAAATATTACCAGAGATTATAACAATCAGACTGCAAATTATACTGGCAAATACAGGGTTTAAAACTCCAGTGGGATTGAAAGGACATGATGAGCAGCAACATACACCTGAAGATGTCATTGCAGGGGAGTTGGACTAGATGGTCTTTAAAGGTCCCTTCCAACTCAATTAATCTACGATTCTACAATTCTATGACTTTTATGATTCTAATGAAAATAATTTAAATTCTTCAGCCAAATCTTGAAGTAGACTGAAAGAATATCTGGAATTTAGGCTCTTGTTCGATCTTCCACAACTCAAACAAACTTCAAGCGCTGTAAATGATTTTTATGTCAGCCTTTGTTTTCTGAGTTAATTAATTTTTTACACAGAGTAAGAGAAACCTTAATGGGAAAAGCAAACCCTCATTCTTCCAGAACTCTGTGGTTATCATTCATGCTACTTCCTCATTTTTCCTCTGTCTGTACACCTAGAGAAAACTTATCATGATCTTGGACTTTTCTTTCCATCAGTGAGATCTCCTCAGAAATTAACCTTTCTTAGGTTTGTTAGTGTTACTTAGGCTTGAATTTTATTTAGCATCATGTCACTTTTTCTGCTATATTGTTTTCAAAATAAGTTAGCTGAGGGTTTCCTTGGCTGAGGTTTAATTCCATATGTTCTGTTTGTCAACATCTAGGTTCTTGGTACGAATACACAAGAATTATTCCTCAAGTATTTTAAGTAATTCCTTTACAAGTGTGGTTTCTATTAATGAGTTAATGTTTTAAATCACATTATAAATGTAGTTTCATAAAAGATCTTTAAATAGCCAGTCTTCAATTGGTGCCTGTTTCACAGGGATGTGAGAATAAATGTTATGCTTTGTGTGTTCTTATTTCTCAGACTCCTCTGGTAATTAAATTTTCTTTTAAAAAGTGTTTCTTTTTTCAATAACTGTCAGAAACTAGTTTAGAAAATCAAGTACTCTTATTTCCATATCCTACATCCTTGAGCACTGTGTGTCTGTATTTCGGCATGGCAGCCTTGTTGTGTCACAGCCCCACTTACGATGTTTCATTGGCTGAGAATGCAGAACATGTGGTTTTGGCTGGAATCGTTCCTGAACTAGCTGAGACACTGTTGCATAAAACGTCAGGGGTGTTTTTCGGCTGTATCATCCACTGACCTCAGAGACAGGAGTACTGAACCAGTTCTCCCGTACAAGTGGTAATGCTTGTATTATGGTTTTGCTTGGCTGGAAAACTCCTTGGGCACATTACAATTTTGTCCTGGCAGAAAAAAACATGAAATGCAACAAGAGACTTGGATAACCTCTAGCCTCTGTGTGCGCATGCATTTTTCCCTAAAGAAACAGATGGAACGGTGCTTTACACATCATTACAAGAGTTAAGTGAGTCTGAGTCACAATCCACTGTAGTCAGTTTCAGGACTCTGCTTTACTGATGGGTTGAACATGAGAACATCCTCAGTGTGAACTGGAAGAGCTAACAGTGCTCTAGTTCCTGATTTTCACTAGAGATGAGAGGGGCAGAACTTAAATCTGGTTTCCATGTGTTGTCGAAATTCCCATTTTATTTGTCCTCTTCCTACCTACTTCATTTTTTCTTCATTTTCCTAATACAGGAAAAGAACTGGCATAAATACTATTAAGTACTATTTTTCATGTTATTTCTTACAGTGAGTCATTTCCATCTACGTCTGCTTCCTTTCTTCGTCATGTTATTGATTTATGAGTTGAAAGTTCAATCACAATATTTTTGAATGACTATTGAAATTCTTCTATAGTCTTCAGTGCACTCCAAAATACCTCTGAAAGCTGCACAATCCTTCTCATTTATCATGTGCTAGAAGGGCATTAAGTAATTTTGCTGTCTGCTCGAAAGAGTTAAAAATAACACTTAATGTCATTTGTTACTTAATAAATCATGATAATGTAGATCTTGCACAGGTAATAATAACAATGAAATAATTTATTAATTAATTAATAATTGTCATGGTCTGTCCTACCAGCAAATAAAGTTGTGTATGCATCAATAATATGTCTGTATACTGTTTAATGTTTATATGTCCAAGTTTACATGAAGTTCACTTGCAAGTTTAATCCTTGCTTTTAGGCTCAAAAAGTGGAGTGTAGTGTCAATATGTGGTTGAAGTGAGTAACTTAGTGGTTTCATAGATTCGTGTGAGAACACTGAAGTGTTAGGGCTGTTCTCTAGCAATAACTTGCATGAAACAGCCCAGGCAGTAGCACCATAGGAAAGTGAATCCTTTCCGGGTTGTTCACTGGGGCTGTTTAATTTATGGGCATACATGTGGGCCATATGACCATGCACTTTTTTAACACCTGAATTCCACTCTGAGCTATTTCAAAATTGTTCCATTAGCAATGGATTCTGGCATTTGACCTAGTCCTATCAGCACTGGAGACTTATCAGAAAAGTAATTATTAACTTATGTTAAACAGAATTACAGGCATGTTGAGTCTCCCTCAGCAACAGCAGAGAAGAGAAAGCAGTTTAAACTGCAGAAGATACCTTTGAGTAAACTCTTGAAAAGGCAAGAAATAGGTAATCTATCCCTGTTGAGAAATCATTTGAAGAAGAAAACATTTGAAGGAGTAATGATTTTCCCAGCCAAAATCTGGGCCACACAGTCAGCCAAAGAACAATGAATCAATATAATATATCAGGTTCTGGAGAACATAAGTATAGGAACTCTCACAAATGACATCAGTCAGGATTTTGACATTGCAGTATTAAAATCCCTATTTGGCACATGCTAACCTTTAAGTCTGAGAGTCAGTCCAACAAATGATATTAAAATTAGACAGATTCTGCAGAAAACTGGTCAAAACCATTTATTTTCCTATTAATTAAGCCTGTTTTACACCCCCCTCCCCTTTTTTTTTAAATGCAAAAACTTTCTGATTGATTGTGGTTAAGAGATGGGCATTCTTTTGGTTATACAGTTGGTGTCTTCCTGCAGCGTCATATAATATGTACACCTCATGCTTACATAACATATCTAAAAGATAGATAACATACATACATCAAGAGTCTATGTGCATGTTGATTTTTTTCCCCCTGATAATTAAATATAAAGTCTTTATGTTTTCAAGCTGTGTTAAACAAAAATTTCTCTGTTTCTCTGTAAGTGCTTTTTGTGCCTCAGAATCCTTTGTGGACTCCTATTGCCTGCACAGATTCTACTTGTGTATGGTTCAGAAGCCATATGTCACTCTAGCAAACCTACTGTAGGGAAGAGTGACCTTATGAAATTAATTTCTAACTGGAACATATTAGTGAGATGCTGGTGTAACTCTCATAATCCATTAGGAATTATTTTTATTTTTACTTTTGTTATTGATCCTGTTGAACCTGCTGTATCAGGCTGAGATATTCTGCTTTATGCAGCAGGTACTGCTATCGCGTGCAGTATTTGAGTCACTGATTCTTTGCTTGTCTCAGCTGGAAAATGTTTTTTGTGTATCTCAGAATGACCTGCCCTGCTGACTCATTTGATGGGATCTTTTGGAAAGGACAGTGTTGCTCTCTCCAGTTTGTAAATCAGACCATGTTGGGCTGAGGGCTGTAATCACTAGCTTTGTAAACAAATGCTGCTGGGCTTAGACTTTTATCTGCTTTTAAAGCCAGTTCTGTACCTTTAAATATGGCATGCACTGATTATTGCCTATTAGGTGTTATCTGCAAATAGTTTTGTGTGACTGTATCGAAAGCTGATCTTTCTGGTCATGGCTGGAGCAACGCCCAAGAAGCAGGACGGAGGAAAAGTAAAATGGCTTTGCTTGAGGAAAATGCTATGAAACACAGCAAGGTGCAGAAAGGGAATTAGCTGCCTCAAAACTCATGACTGGTCAGCACTGGAGATCCAGATCCTGCTGGGAGAGTACAATTGATTGAATTCTCTCAGAGAGAGCCCAGTAGCCAGGTAACCATGCTACAGAAAATTCTGAAGACTGCAGAGCAATATAGGTATACATAACAGTACAGAATAAGCACTGGGATGGGCTTATGATGGGGTGCCATCTGAGAAACAGCAAGGTTCTCTGCAGAAGAGTTCTTTATGTGTAGCAACTGATCCCTATATCTCCAGTTTTGAAAATAATACCTTCCTGTGGAAGAAGTTAAAATAAAGTTGAAACTTGAGGGGAGTCCAGCTTTCTTTATTATCCCTGAAATTGTCACTGATTCAAAGAAAAACTCAAAGCATTCTGTAATGTTTTTTTCTCCATGGTTTTGGCACCATATCACTGTTGCTGAAACTCTCCGTCTGTTAAATGTCTGGAAGACCATGTAGATATTACACATAACTAGGGCAGTCACTTCCCTTTGTGTCTGATCCAGCAACCCAGTGTGATTTGTGCAATGTAGTATGGCAAGAATTAACATGACACATCTGAGGAAACGTGAGACCAACCTCACAGCTAATAAAAGAGAAGACAGTGGATCAAATAAAAACATCTGCAAATTTTATTTTTCTTGTCTTTGATTAAGCATGACACAGACTAAGAATGAGAGGCTTGTAAAGTCTAGACAGTGCCAGATCTTATAAAGATGCTCAGTATAGGTACCAGGATGAAATTAGCTTCTTTCAGCCACTCATTTTTGCCTGTTGAAGGACCAGGACAACTGCAGCATGTGCTGCTTCCTTCCTCTCATAGAGAAGTGGATGATAGGATGAGGGATCTGTGGGCGAAGGCCATGCACTACAGCACCAAAGCTGCACCTTTTCCACTGAGAGAAGGAATAATGGTAGCCCTTTACTCACCTGAAAGCTCGAGGGGGATCTGTTTCCTGACCCACTCTTACTCCTGGGTACCGTCCAACTCCAGACTGTAATGTAAAGCAACTTAAAATCAGACTCTAAGATCCTGGAATAAGAGGGATCTCTGTTTCATTAACACTTTTTTGCCTTCATAGGAGGAGAAAGTACTTGATATCTGCTCTGTGCATGACAGAGATTACCTCTGCTGCACACTGGCTATTAAGTGGCTGTTGGAGGAAAGAGGTAGACAGCATCGTGCTGGGCTCCAAGGAAGTGTGCTACAGCCTGGCTTCACACTGTTGCTTTAGGATAATGGCTTTTGTGAAAAACTGTTAATGCTGTTTGCATCAGGCTGCAAGCAGTGCTTCTACATAGTGTGGGAGATGGTATAACTTTTTCTTCTGTTGAAAAATACTTAAACCCACAGTTCTTATCCCTCAGCAGGATGTAAGAACCTCTCAGCTCACCCAGAATCCATCAAAAAATCAAGATTCAGTGACGAAAAGGGTTTCTTGTTTTGTAGCCAAGTATCACTTTGCTACAAAGAGAGACAAATAACTTGAATTTTGAATCCTTTTCTCAGGAATTGTTATACAGTTTGCAAGAGCTAAGGAAAAAAAGGTGATCAGAACCTCAAAGAGAGATTATCTAGTGTTCCTGATGAACAGATGCATTTTTAAAAGCTGCAAGCAGCAAAAATGTCTATCTCCCCTTGTGGAAATTATTCCAATACTTTGTTTACCCCAGTGTTAGAAAGATTTTCCAGTATTTAACAGGAATCTTTCTCCCAAAAAATTATTTCGTTTTTTTTAATCTATTTTGACCATTGAAATGAGCCCTTTCTTTTTGCAGCAAATTGGTATGTGTTTAAAAATCGTTCTTACCTGCAGGTTAAACAGTCCTGTCCTGTCTCATATTTGTTCTTTCTATAGGTATGATAATATTATTTCCTTTCTTGTGGATCCTGTGCAGTTAGTTCACAGTTTTTGAAGTACAGTTCAGAGAACTGAATGCACCATTCCATCAAAGGCCTGACTAAAGATCAGTAAAGCAGAAAGCAATACTTGTGGATAAACATCTGAGAACGGCTTTGTCTGTTTTTTTGCAAGAGCAGTACTTTGTTGACTCATATTCAGCTAGTGATTCATTATTATCTGTTCTTGGACAAAACACATAAACAAGGTTTATCCCTAAGGATAATCTTATATGAGACAGTCCTATATACTGAGTTTTTCCCTTCAAGACTTAGAAAACTTCTAATTCATGGGAATTCTTGATGGTGCTTAGTTTTGGACTAAATGAAAAGAAAATGTTCTTCTCAGTTCAGATACACAAATCACATATCTGCAATATCACTTAGCCCTTGTATGCTACATCACCACAAGCATTATTTTTTCTTATGTAAGAGTGATAATTTGTCAAACTGGATGCCACCCTTCCTGCTAAAAACACTCTGCTAGTGAGGGGGTTGACTTTGGAAGCTTTTTTCAGCCTTTCCTTTTCCTGTAAGCCTGGGAAGGCAATGTGCTATGGAAAACATGCATATGTTTGTAGTCTAAACTTTACACTCCGAGTTTCTGCAGAGCCTAAACCGTAGACAAAGCTGAGCAAGTTTTGAAACTGTGCCCCTTTTTTAATAAAAATTAAAACTTTTTTGCCATGTTTTGCATCAGAGAATCTAGACTTCGCAGAACATACTGGGTTGGAAGACACCCACAAGGAATATCGAGTCCATCTCCCAGCCCTTCACAGGACACCCCAAGAATCCTTCCAGGTGCCTGAGAGCATTGTCCAAACACTTCTTGAGCTCTGTCAGGCTGGTGCTGTGACCACTGCCCCGGGGAGCCTCGTCCAGTGCCCAGCTACCCTCTGGGTGAAAAACCTTTTCCTGATACCCAGCCTAAACCTCCCCTGACACAACTTCAGGTGAGTCCCTTGGGTCCTGACACTGTCACCACAGAGCAGAGATCAGTGTCTGCCCCTCCTCTTTCCCTCACAAGGGAAGTTGTAACTGCAGTCTCCCCTCAGTCTCCTCCAGGCTGAACCAAGTGCCCTCCGCCTCTCCTCATTCAGCTTCCCCTTCAGACCCTTCTCCACTCTCATGCCCCTCCTTTGGTTACTCTCTAATAGTTTCATGTCTTTCTCATATTGTGGCACCTAAAACTGCCCCCAGCCCTCGAGGTGAGGCCGCCCCAGTGCAGAGCAGAGCGGGACAATCCCCTCCCTTGCCCGGCTGGTGATGCTGGGCCTGATGTCCCCCAGGACACGCTTGGCCCTCCTGGCTGCCAGAGCACTGCTGACTTGTGTTCAACCTGCCATGAACCAGGACCCTCAGGTCCCTTTCTGCAGTGCTGCTCTCCAGCCTCTCATTTCCCAGCCTGTCTGTACATCCAGTGATGCCCCATCCCAGGTGCAGAATCTGGCACTTTCCCTTATTGAACTTTATACAGCTGGTGACTGCCCATCTCTCTAAGTTCTTGAGGTCTCTCTGCAGGGCCTCCCTGCCCTCAAGGGAGTCAACAGCTCATCCCAGTTTTGTATCATCTGTGAACTTGCTCAGTATCCCTTCCAGTCCTGTGTCCAGGTCATTTATGAAGCTGTTGAAGAGCACAGGGCTGAGGATGGAGCCCTGTGGAACCCCACCAGTGACAGGTCCCCAGTCTGATGTCACCACAGTCACTGTAACCCTTTGTGCCTGACCCGTGAGCCAGCTGCTCACCCATCACAGGATGTGTTTGTCCAGCTGTGGGCTGGACATTTTGTCCAGAAGGATACAGTGAGAGACAGTATCAAAAGCTTTGCTGAAATGAAAAATGATTCCATAAACTGGATCTCCTTGGTCAGCTGGGTGGGTTACTTTGTCATGACAGGAAATCAGGTTTGATAAGCGGACTTTCCCACACGAAGCCGTGCTGGATGTGACCAATGACTGTGTCATCCTTCAGGTGTTTTTCAATACCTCCCAGAATAATTTTGCCCTTAACTTTACTAGGCACTGAAGTGACACTGACAGGCCTGCAGTTTCAGGGTCCTCCTTCTTGCTCTTCTTGAAAACTGGGGCAATGTTTGCCAGCTTCCAGTCAGCTGGGACCTCTCCGGATTCCAAAAACTGCTTAAAAATTGAAAGAGGCTTTGTGATGATGTCAGCCAGGAATTTGAGGATTCTTGGATGAATCCCATCAGGCCCCATAGATTTGTAGGGAGCTGGAGCAGCAGATCTCACACAATTTCAGGATTGAGTGTGGGTTGATCATTGTCACAGTCATGGTCCTCCAGCTCAAGGCACTAAGACCCCCTTGGTCCATCACTTGTGTAAGATCACAGTATTTGGAATCTCAGCATCATATTATTCTCTTTTATAGTATATATAAAATAGATATTATCTATTATATTCTATTATAATAAGATCTTAGTCTTTAGTGACGGTGTATGCAAAGATGTGTCCAAACTACTTGATTCTTGATGTAGTACAGTGAGACACTCAGAGCAGTTAAGAGGCCTCAGTTCTTTCTTTCTTTCTTTTCTCATTTTATAAGAGATAATACTAAATCTCATTAGAGCCTTAGCTGCAGGTCTAAAGCTTTTAAAACTAGGCATTTAGAACCCTAGAGCTGGTGAAGGTTTGGAGCTTTGTAAATCCTATGAGAATGCTAGCAGAGCTCTGTCCTCATTGTGGCCATGTACTTCAGTTCTCAAGGTCTGTGAAGTGTCTCAGAATTTAGATTTCCCTTTTCAGCCTCTCCGGAATTATATGAGCTGAGAAAGTTTTAAAATACACTTCTTAAACACATACAGATTTTCCCAGATGCAGGCTCGCTTTACACTAAATGCTAGCAAGAAGAGGGAAAAACAATGAAAATGCTTCATTTTATGACCTCCAGGTGCTGTTATTTTCAGTTCATATAGACAGAATCATTGGGAATCATGCCAGGACTGTTAACAGGCAAATTATTTTTGTGTGTTTACTTGATCATGAATTGCCAGATACACTTGGCATTGTGAAAACAGTGCAGACTCAGAGTTTCATACAGACATAGTTTTCTGATTCAAGACCTTAATCTTGAATTAAATTCCTAAAATTGAGAACTCTTCTGAAGTGTTTGAAGCTACTGTGTGTTACTAATTTAGCTGTATTAAGTTCACCTTGTCAGCTCATTCCATGGCAGTTCAGACTGATAATTAGCTACTAAATATAACTTCTTCAAATTTGGGCACTGACATTCTGCTTTTTTCAAGAATTAACACATAAGTTCATTCATTGCGTCTCAACGATTTACTCAACCATCCAAAACAGATTTGAGCAGCTAGTGTACTTTAGTCACTATAAATATAAAATTGTTGATTCAACATGTGACACTACATCTGGAAAAGAGTCCAGAATTTCTGCTTGACCATACTAAATTTATTTCAATAACTTCAAGTATATAGGAAGTAAGGAATGCCGACCTACAGGCAGTACAGAAACATTCAGTTATGACTGTTTAAGATAGCAAAATGCTTTTTGTTCTGCTAACTTTTCCAGGCCTTCCTGACTTGCAGGTGGCATAAACGATAAGCACTTATTGATTATTTGTATTTATATAAAGGGATATCCATAAAATAGAGAATTTGAGATTAAAAATGCTATTTTCAAGTAACAGTAACGCCATTTTTTAATTCAGAGAGTAAAATTGCACCTTTATGTCTTGAATGGGGAAAGTAGATCTATAAAGTAACTTATGATGGGTAGGGAATTTATCTGTGATTATATTTGTCACAAAAATTGTGGGTTTCTTCATAACATAAGTGAGGAAGTTTATGTAGTCTAACTCTTGTTTGGCAAATACATACTCAAAATGAGCTCTGCAGAAAAAGTGCACAAAATACTTCAAATGCAATCTTCAATTCAGGGAGGGTTTTTTCCTGTTTTAAACTGAAAATCCCAGAAAAAGTCATAGCTTGGTGAATGAGACAAAAGTACATCTTTTTAGATTTCCCCATCATCTAAGCTGTTTAGTCTGTTTCTTCTCATTATTCTTATTTTCCTGGCAAAGCGTGACTAGGAAACAATACACTCTTTGGCAATTGAAATATAAAGAAATAATCCAGGAAGCAATTCTGGGGAATAATAGGATGTGGTGTGACAAGTTGTAGTTTTAGCTACGGTTTCTAGTAAGTTTTTACAGGAAATGTAAAACTAATACTTGTACATTCTTGCAAACTTTCTTCTTGATAAGAATGTGCATTATATTTTTTTCTGGTTGTAGAAATATCTGTAATTGTCTGTGCTGTTTATGTTAAAATAGGGTGGGGGGATAAATTCCACAATCGATTACTATGGTGTGAACATCAAAAAACTTTAATACATTCCCTGGAATACTCTCTTTTTAGAGACAATAGAATTTTGTGCCTATATTAAAATTCTAATTGAACTTATGAGAGGGGAAAATGGCAAATCACAGGAAAATTGCCAGCCACCGTTACAAGATTTTTATTGGATATTTTTCTAGCATGCAGACTTTACTGCTGGGAAATAGCTGAGATTTCCTTCACAGGTTTGATGTAGCAGACAGGTCTGAGGGGGTAGGTGAATCTGAGGTAAGTGTAAAGGAAGCATTAGACAAAGTAGGTACACTTTGGGCCAGATGTCATTCTCCTGACAGCACTGAATAAACTCTGATATGGAGCTGCAGAAGAGCAGGCCAAGGTTGCTGCCACCAGCTGCAGTTTAAGAGCAGGGTGCTGTGTAATCGCATCTGGAAAAAGGATGTGGAGGAGTCCGGGGAACCACAGACCAGTGGGTCCTATTTCCATTCCTGATTAAATGCCGAAGTGCACAATAAAGAATGTGATCAGTGTGTGTGCATGAATCAGCTTGGCCTGTTGGGAAGGAGTCAGAATGGCTTCTGCTAAGAGAATTCTCTTCTTGCTGGCCTGCTGAAGCTCTCTGACGGCATCTATAAAGCACAAAGATAAAAGAGAGCTAGAGATGCACTTTATTTTCTGCCATACATTATTAAAGAAATTATAAAGAAGTCAAGTTGCCAGGAGGTTGGATGAGAACTTTTTCCATGGGCTGAAAATTGGTTAAAGACAAGAAAGCTAATAGTAGTTTAAACTTAAACTCTGATTAGATCCTTCAGCCTTTATTTTTTCATGTATTTTATACATTATGGACAATCAGTTCTTTGTGTATTTAGAGACTCTACAAAATTGACTAAGAAAATGGTTTCTAATTGTTCTGTCTTATACATCTGTGCCCTTTGAAAATGTCTTGAAAGTGTTTCCTGATATCAAAAGATGCCCATGATCAGTAGCAGCCTGCAAACTTGGTCATAAATGTTCTTAGAAGTATTTATTTATGAGTTACGTGGTAAAACTGTTAAAACATATAAATGCTCCAACATTTAAAATAGGTGTTAAGCTCATCAATATATAGTTAAAGAGTAGTTGTATAAAAAAGTTATTCAATAAAATATTCTGGGTTGAACTTAAAGTGTAAAATGTCTTCTACATCTTACTGCTTTTCCTCTAGGTCTTTTATACAGCAAAGTATGGGGGATGAGCATGCGAGTTAATATTTTTATGAAGCCCAGCTAAGTTTCCCCAAGGTTTTCAATAGCCACATCGTTCAATTTCAGTGTAATTTGGAGGAGCATAAGGGTAGCAGAGAACAAATAGTATTCCATATTATTTGTAACAACTTGCATGTCACCTATGCAGGTTAGAAAGCAACACATACACAAACACTGCTTAGAAAACCTGTAATAAAATTGTTCCAGTACTGGACTAATTTTCTGCAAAAATGGATACATAATTAATATTCAAATATAATTAATTGTAATTCAGCAGGACCAGTGAGATCTTTTTCTATATCCCCATGATAAAACTAATTCACATGAAAATTTTCAAGGCAAATTTTAAGGCAGGGTTGCAGCAATTAGAAACTTGTATGTCATACACAGACTTGAAGTTACCAGCTGACATAGTTTCAAGCCACCACAACTGTTTTCTCCCACCTGGTAACATTTCCAGTAAAAATAATAAAACAAAAATATGTCCTTGTGCCTGTCAGGAGCTGAGAGTAGACAGCTGTGTCTTCTGCTCTGTAGGACTGACTGGGCAAGGCTTTTAAAAGGGTTGGGGTCATTAGGCTTCCATCTTACTTTCACTTCTGATGCAGCAGCTGGCTCTAATGATCAGGCTGTGTCCATGAGAAACAGTAGAATCTTTGGGAAAAGTTCTGTCCATTGATAAAAATGTCATACATACAGCAAAAAATGTAAAGTTTTGGTTTTATTTAGTCTCTTCCTCCACTTGCCCTCCTCCCAGCAATTTCAATCTGAGAGTCCTCTGAGGCTCTCACTATAATCATGCAGACATTGGATTTTACCTACTCCAGAAACAGATAAGTGTTAATGTATTGAAATCTGAGGTTAAGAGAGTCAAGAATTGGAATATTTTTTTTCCCTCAGGGCAGGGAGTAGGAAAGTAATGAACATTCTATATTCTGCTTCTTGTCTTTCCCCCTGTTTGTGAACTGGCTGGACCCTGTACCCGTTAACGGTTTATGGCAGAGAATTTCAAATGTGATCTTTTTGAAATGCAAGGTTCTGGTGAGAGAAGAGGAACATGCCAAAAGCCACAGATATGGATATATTTTTCCTTGCACCAGAACCCTTTTCCTGCACTTTACCCCAGTAATATGATTTATAGCCGTTTTAAGTCTCATTGACCTTGTCAACAGGAGAGTAAAGGGATCCAGAGAAGAACCTGTTCTGCTATGTTCTTAGAAATGTTGGTCCAGAGACATATTTTGGGGATTCTATGTATCAAATAAGATCGTAACAAAATCTGAAAAGGTAACTTATTGGACCTAATATGTCCTTCATTTTTCCATGTTGTTCTCAGTAGTATTTCACTAAGGGTTAGTCTGGCTTTTTACCAGCTAACCGCTGGTATCTTTATAGGTATATAAACTGTCTTTATGTTGTTAAAATATAACATTTCCTAGCATTGAGATGGTATCCCTTACATAAATATTTGCCAGAAAATAAAAACGAGGTTCAAAGTCAGTCTGAAGTAATGAGCAGAGATTGTCACTAGATAAATGTTTCCTTCTGGCATTAGGGCTCAGCCAACATACAGAGCCCATGTTCACAAAAGTCAACCCTTCAAAACACATTGCCCATGTGCAACACGCCTCTTGTGAATGGTCTGTTCTAACTCTTGATCTGTATTTGGGAATTATTTGGGAGGAATTATTTGTCATTCAACTTATCTCGGGGTTTCACTTATAGGTGGTCAAGTCCTGCTTATTGCCCAGGACATCCACAGAAACTAGATAATGACAGCTGAGGCCGGGTTGCATTTTTGTGCCTGAAATATCCCAAAGCCTGGGGATTATCTAAAATAAATTAGAAACGCTAAACTAATAGACTTCAAACAAAAGTTAAAAATAAAACTACAGAAAGCAGGGGAGGTTTAGATTCAGTATGAATCTTCATCGCTTCAAAGTTGCCCATTAATTTTAAAAGTGTTCACATGACTTCAAGGAAGAGTATCTCATTCCTGTACTCCACAATGAGATACTAGTAAGGCGGTACTCTGCCTGTTTCCTCTTTTAATTTTCTTCTCTGTTTCACAGAGACTATTTATGGATGACTTCTCCTAACTTTCTGGCATAACTTCCCCCAGTTATCTGACAAACCATGTAGTGAAACTCATTTGAAGATATTGATAGACACTAACTGACAGTTAATTTGAGCATTGGAAACAGTGGGTCTGAAGCTCATCATTGCCATGCTAATTGCAAACATTGAAATATTTCACTGTTCTTCTGATAGAAAGTAGGTACATAGGCACTGGTGTCCATGTGAAATCTATTGTTGTATGCACAAAAGGCCACATTCACTGAAATCTGTCACTTTTGACATTTCTGGGTTAGAAGTTGCTGATGGATGCTAGGGAAGGATCAAATACTCTTTTCCATGTACATATGTCTCCTAAAATTCTCCAATGATTTTTTTTCCATGTCTCAATGCAACAGTACTCCTGTTGAATATATTTAGAGTTGCAGGACAGGTTATTTCACATATTAATAAATAACTTCAATGAATATTGTTCAAGAACAAGTCATGACAGATTGAGACTCTGATGTCCCATGAATAAATACTCACTTCTTTTATTTTGCACATAGAAATAATGCACAGATGTATGAAATGGATGAATAGAACCAAAACAAGAACTGTCTAGAAATAAATAAATAAATAAATAAGTAGAAAACCACATAATTTTCTAATACATGTGGCAATAATTAACCATGTATTTTGGCAGTAGCTTTCCTTGCTTAACAACTCTCAAATGAGACATTCTGGATATTTTCTCTAGGGATCTGAGCGCATTTCTGTTTTTGGAATGTTGATAACACTATCAAAATACTACTCTGTTTTCTTCAACTTTGTTTAATGCAATTTCTTTAATCTTTTTGGTTAGTTTTTAAGGCCCAGCTTTGTTCTCTTTGGAATCAGACAAAAAACCCCAAAACAAAGTATATAATCCCATCTGGGCTATACTAGATATTGCACAGTAACAGCTCTGGGATCCCCAGCACAAGAAGGACATGGAGATGCTGAAACAAGGCCAGAAGAGGCCACTAGGTTGACCACAGGCCTGAAACACTTCTTTTATGGTGTTCCAGCTGAGATGTTTGATATCTAGGAGAAGACAAGGCTTCAGGGAGACCTTAGAGGAAGTAGAGACCTTCTGCTACATAGAGGGGGGCTTGCACTAAACCTGGACAGAGATATTTCACAAGGCCATGTAGTGACAGACAAAGGGGAATGGCTTTAAACTGAAGGAAGGCAGGTTTAAATTAGCTATTGGGAAAAATTCCTTACTCAGAGGGTGGTGAGGCACTGGCACTAGCTACCCAGGGAACTTGTGGATGCACTATCCCTGGCAGTGTTCAAGGCCCGGTTGGATGGGGCTCTGACCAACTGTCCCAGTTTTGGAGACAAAATTTTAGGAGGAAACACTCTGGGATCAGTGCCTACTCCAAAGGGAAAGGGCCTCTCCCTTTCCTCCGCCAGTGAGACAAATTGATAACAGTAGGTGAAAAGTGGAAAAAAACCCAAACTGTTTATTAACACAGAACAAAACCAAGGTAGAACAGAAAAAAATCCCCTCAAAATAAAACGGATGCCTGGAGAACGAAAAAGAACCCACATGGGCTGACAACTGGTTCCCCCAGTCTCCAGGAAGGAAAATCCACCCAGCAGCCTGGAGCAGGGCAGATGGAAAAGAAACCTGTTGATCCTCTGGCACCGCTCCTCCTCCTTCTCAGAGTGGGTGAAGTGGTTTGGCCTTCCTTGGGATTCAGACCAGCCAGGGCCATCCCGTGGGCTCCCCGAACTGGAGAGAAGGGAAGGGAGGTAGAGAGACCGGGGAAGGGAAACAAAACAAAACCTTTTTTCCGGCTAGTGGGAACAAAAAGAAAAAAAAAGCCAGCAGAGGAGTGGTGCAGTGTCCCCGATGCACTCCCCCAGAGCACGGCTCTTACCACTGGGCCCAGAGCCCTTGGAGCCCCATCCATTGAACTGACCCGAACCTGAGTCCTGTGCCTCCTGCCCGGTCCCCTGGGTCCATCTTAAGGATAGAGTGTCTTTGGGCATTAAAGAGATGGTTAAGGAATACAGAAGCCTTATAACATCACCCCAGGACAGCAACCTGGTCTAGTGGAAGCTGTCTCTGGCTGTGGTGGGGAGCTTGGTACTGGGCGATCTTTAAGGTTCCTTCTAACCCAAACCATTCTATGATTCTATGAATATGTATTTTACATTTGGGGTTACAGAGAGGATAGCCAATTGTAATGTTGAGCCCTGATCCCTGATGTCTGCAGGGCTGGTGACATCGGTTTACTCAGCTGGTGACATCAGCTTTACTCAGGTAAGTAGGCATTGCTTAAAATCACAAAAGTTTGTCTAAATGGCTGAAAGATAAATATTACAGAATCTACAACTATAGGGACTTTTCAGACAACTTCTAGTGTTATTTATCTATCTTTCATCTTGATTTTATTCCACTGATGAAATTAAGAAATGCATTTTAAACATTCATTGACCCAAACCCCTGGAGAAAATATCCTCTGTTGTAGAGAAGCACAGAAAAGAACATTACATTTTAAGCCATCAGTGACTTGCTATAGAATATTCTCCCTTAATCAAAACAAACTTAAAAAGCCCCAAAACGAAACCACTAAGTTTACTGATCTAAAACCATTATTTAGGTGGGAGCTGATCATTTCCTGAAAGACCTGGATTTTCCGAAGTCCTGCTATAGTTTAATTTCACAAGGTTCAGATTCCTCAAGATGTCAAGTTACCCAGCACAAATAAGCGTTTCATAATTAACTTTGATATGGGTTGAGTACTTTGTACAGAAGTTTGCTTCTGAAAGAAGGCTGATTTTGATTAATGACTTGTTTTACTTAAATTATCTGCATATGCAGAAATTACTGATTTGTGTCCAGTAAACTTCCAATTCTAATTTCAGTTGAGAGAGAATACTTAAACCCTAAAAAAAAAAAAAAAAAAAAATTTTGTACTGTATTTTGGAGAGGGAAATGGAAAGAATTGTTTTACATTATAGCACTACATAGTTTTGAATAAAAACATCTTTTGGAACTACTGCTGAATATTATAATTGATGTAAAATACAAAATTAAAATACCTAAGTGATAAGGACAGAATTTAAAACAAAGAGATAACTTGTATGGGGTGATTCTATATTTTGCAATAATATTAAATTAAAGGTGCAAGTGAGATCACAGTTTCTGGTAAGTAAAGGTCTTACAAAATTTCCCCATTCTGAGTTTGTGTGGTTGAGAGGCACTATTTATCCATGCTGTTTATGGTTAATGCCAATTTGTCTTGTTCTCATCAAAGTGTATGTCTGTTTTTCTATGTAATTTGAATCTTGTACAATGCAACTCTCATTATTGTAGATTTTTTCCAGAAAGTTACGTGATACTGCCTAGTTCTGGAAGTTAGTGCGCTATCCTGTACGCCTTGGTTTCCATCCTCAAACCCTATGTTTACTTTTGGAGTTTTTTTGAACTATATTCACTTAGATTATAGTTTTAGAATACAATTTGGAAGTATTTTACAAATAGAGGTGAAAATGTTCATGTTAAGAATTCTGTTACTCTGACAAAGAAAATGTTTCCCATATAAGTATCCTTGCTATGCTGGTAGTTGAAAGCAAACTTTCATTAGTACAGCCTTTGACTATATTATTAGAATTGCTTGCCAATCTTTGTAGCATAACAGAACAAATCAAATCCATGTTGTATGTGTTGATTTAAGAATTTTATGAATTTTCACAGAAAAAAAAAGTAAATTTTTCTCAAGGAAAGAATGTTGTTAATCTGAAACAGCAGGCATGACCAGTCCTTACCAGGAAAGGGTTTAGGTGGAATCACAATGTGAAGTTTTTTCATATTGTGAAAAAAAAATTTAAAAAGGAAATAAATAAAAAAGGTCTGATTTAAGCTTTCTATTGTTGATGTAATTTTGACAGTGAGGAAAATGCCACGAAAAATTTCAACATTATGAGAATCAAGGAATTGGAGTGCAGTTTGCATGAAGGTTGTATGACACTATTTTGCAAATCTGAATCTCTCTGTTCAGAGCTTGGTTCAAAAGTTCTAACACAAGTTACCAACAGACTTGAAAGCTGAGTTGAATGAAATGCAACAGTGAGAGAAATAAGTGACTTTAGGAAGGGGGCAGAGAGATTTCACTTCTTGCAGAGCAGCTCACCTATAAAGTTTGTACTCGGCTGGCTTTGCTATAAACCAATTTTTGTTTCCTGGTAGTACTGAACTAAATGGCACAATAAGTTTAATGTAATTTTCAAATTTTATGTACACATAATATACATATACAGCTTATAATTTCCTGTGACCGATATGTTGTTTACTGTTTGTTGACAGAAAAATAGAGAATTTACAAAAAGTAAGTTAAAAGGGAAGCAGTATTCTTTCCTAGTTAACGCACCAGGCTGGCATTCTGGAGATGTGGCTTTATTTGTAATTTTTCCAATAGCATTTATAAGTTTGGACAAGTATTTTCATACCTGTATTTTCATACATCTGCTTTGTCCCTTTTCTTTTGACACAACCTTGACACAGCATACATATAAGCAAAAATATATTAACTTCATTAGTGCTTTGGAATGCTGTTTTAGCAGACAAGAGCAGAGGTGGTGCTTCATTCCTGTCTAAAATCCCTTCATCTTCTCTCAAAAGCATGTGTCTGGGCTCCAAATAGAAAACAACGAAAACAACAACAAAACCAAAAAGATGTTAGTTTAGTTATATTAATTAAAGAGAGAAATTTAATTTGAAAATGAATAGAAGACTGTGATATACCCTCATTCTACAATCCTAAAAATGCTACTGAGGAATTGTTTAACTGTCCTGAAGAGAGCTTCAGGTCTTCCTGTTACTCATTCTCAGAGAGCTATGAGTTAAGGATTAGGTCCTACTGGACATAGCTTGGAGCAAATGTGTCTAGTTCCTGTGGCAGTGTTTACAACAGGTACACCTATGGAGGAGCACTAGCATGAGCACAGATATTTTTGCAGCCGATCTTCAGAGCTTTGCAGTTATTGTTGGTTGCTGCTGTGCCTCAGACAGCATGAAATGCATTTAGTGCACTCAGGTTTGTTATTGCTTCCTAAGGAAAAGGAGGCAAATATCAGGCCCTTGTGATGGAGGAAAAGAACTTGTGTGTCCTTTGCTGCATGGGAAACCAATGCAAACTTTCGTTCCTGCAGAGTGCTGGAACAGATGTCCTGTCACCCTTGCCAGGAATTTGGGCAGAAAGTGCACAGAGTTTACACTAGCTGCAATTCAGCTGTGATGACTTAATTCCAGGAAGATGCCCTCTCCATGCAGCAGGATTTCAGGAAAGAACATGTAGCTAGCAGTGGCTTACTGTGCATGTCCCAGGAACATCAAATAATGAGACCCTCTGGGAGATGTGTGACTGTTTCCCTTTTCCATTTTCAGGCTATACCCCGGTACAAATGATGACGTTTAACAAATAAAAGACGTCACTGAGGACTCATTGGAAAAACCAAGATTAACAATTCAAAATGTTCTACATTGTAGAAGGTGGGAAGAAATTATCACATCATTCAGAATCATTGGGCACTTCTCTCTTGGATTCGCTTCATTTTTCATGACAGTTCTTCAATACCAGCTTAATCTTGCAGCCCTGTGGTGAGAGCTGATATCCTGTAAACTCAGAGAGATTTTTAATAGAACAGAAGGAACAATATGAGGTTTTTAATGTAATACAACATCTATTTTTAATTTCCAGTTAAAGATATGTTTCATAGATGTTTTGCCAATATTTGAATAAAATTTTGCTACCAGCCTTCTTTTTCCTTTTCCTGACAAGTTCCTTGTAAAAACTAGTGTGCAATATGAAAAATGCATGTATTTGTGCAAAGGGAGGTGGGGTCTGGAGAATGGCTCCAGTTTAAATGCATAAGCAGAGAGAAACAGTAGGAGCATAGAGAAAACTCCATTAAATGGACTCACGACAAGTTTCAGAAGGATCAGTTTGCACCCTGTAAGTTTTAAAGTAAGGCTGAAGAATGAAAGATTTTCTGGTGATTCAAAGCATCTGGAAGTAGAAACAAGCTTTGCAGCAGTTGACGTTTGTGCAATAAAGTCCATTCCAGGACTACACTTCAACTCTGACTTTGCACTCTCCCTAAGTGCCTTCCTGTGCATGGGTGGGTTCCTGCACATTTTGCTGACTTTAGTTGCCTCTCTTCTCCATGTACTAGAAAGGACTCAAGATTGGAAACTAGAAAAAGCCAGAAAACTGGAAATTTTAAGTCCAGTCAGCAGCATTCTATCAGGAGACCCCTGCTGCCATCTGTTGAGGCAGTTATTTTTATGAATTAGGATGTACCAAGGAAAGTTTAAGAGTTAAGTTTCTGGAAATCAAACACCCTAATAGTAAGTTCTAAAGCAAATTTAGTTCTCAACAACCTTCATCTTCAGGTTTGCAAATCTGACTACCATTGAGTTAGCCTGGAAGAGAACTGGTATCTGATAGTTGCTTTGCAGTGCTTTTTAGGAGGTTAGTTATCCAAATGTCCTGTGCTGCTTTCCCGGTTGTTTTTCCAGTGCCTCTATTAAGCTGAGTCAGTACACACAAAGGATAAAACCCATACAGTTGCATTAGCTGTATCATTATTCAGAACTCATGAATTTGTTACACATTTTGCATTTCTTACAGAGTAGTTTTGTGTTCTCTGCAAAGCCTTATACGCACTGTTCAAATGAAATAGAAGAATCATCATAATAATCAAATTAAAATCCTACATATTGTGTACTTTGCACAGATTGTCTTATGATATCAAGACTCCTGTATTTTTCAGCAGGTTTTGCATCATGTGGTTTTAGAATCTCAGTTCTCCTTTCATTAAAGGTCATAGTTAGCTCTCAGGATTGCGAAAGAAAAAAGAGGTGAGGAAAACCTATTAATATCTCATCTGAGATTGATCAGCCTGAGCTTTGTACTGTCAGATTTTGGTAATACTTCTTAAAAGTAGCTTGTCACCAGACAAGGACAGGGAAGCATGATATTTTGTATGGTGTCATGAGGTCCTGTTTGATCTCAATATTACTATGAATAAGGCATGATAAAGCTTTCAGATTTGTTGTGCACAGCTGAGGTTGTTGGCTTTTTTCAGAGTTCTCCGGTTTGTTAGGTTGTAAAGCATGTTATTTGTTTCATCTTGGTTTTTGGTAACTGCAGATGTTTTTATTTGTCTGGATATTGTTAGATTCATGACAACTGGATAGCTTCCATGAGGAGACTGAATGGTAGGAGGATAACAAGCAGTTGTATTTCCCTGGAACTGCCAAAACTCTTTTAACTTTGCTCTCATGGGTTCACAAGTTGTTAGTAAAAGAAAAGGGGGAAAAATACTGTGATCTGCTGTCAGAAGAGGATTCTTTTTGAATTAACTCTGTTTATCTTCCTGTCAACTGCTGTAGGTCCTGACTCAATTTTAATAAGAAATTCGTTGGGCTTTTTTTTTATATGAAGAACTAAACACTACTAATTGCATCATGGGCACTTGCCACATCAGACTTTGATGAAAAGAGATACAGCAGCTTTCTTTGACCACAGCTGTAGGACTTCCGCTGACTCTTGCAGTCTCCAGAGTCTGATCCTGTTGCTGGCCCTTACACTATCCCTTTTTCCCAAATCCACTACGATTCTGACTCCTCTTCCATTGCATTTGCCAAGCAGCTACTTTGGAAATCTCAGCAGAATTCAGGATCTGGCCCAGATTTTTCATCAGTTGATGTATTTCAGCTGTAGGGAAAATGGTAAGTCAGAGCCTGAGAATAAGGAAGGGGGAACCAGGCTCAGTCTTTATGAGCAAATCCTGTCAACAAAAACTTACTTTCCAGATGCTGTTGTTTAGAGAATTGAATTTTCTCTGAGGACAGGAGAGCAAGGCTGCTTAATACTTGCAGATACAGAGTATTTCCTTGCAGTTTCATACTTATGTGTGAGTGTCACACTGTCTGTGTGCAGGTTTGCATGGTTTTGTTAGTTGCTGAGACTGAAAGTAAGCCTAGGTCTAAATAATAATACGAATTTTGCACTTAATTCTCAGGGAACAAATTTCATTGTTTATTTAGACGACAAAATTAAACCTTTCTGCAGTCATTCAGGAAAGTTAAAATAGATAAATAATTAAATATTATTTGAGTCAACTGAAGAGTCATATGAAAGCAGTATGCACTGAATTGTGCATCTTGCCTTCTGGTACTGTGAAAGAATGAGGAGAAAATTGATTTGTCCTGTGTAGCTTAGACAGGTAAGCTGGGATTGTACAGAAAATGTACCTTGAATAGCAGCATCTTCAGTTGCAAGAAAACAAATAAAATCAGAAAAAGAAGTCTATAACTGGTGTGTCAGTTAATACATGGAAAATGCGTGTTTTCATAGTTAGAGATCAAAATGGAACCAGAGCTGGTGATAGGTAATACTCATGGGTCAATTACATTGCATAACTCATTAACTCAGGCATCAATAGCCTGATAGAAAATAACATTACGTTGATAATCTAGCAGCCACTTGTTCTTGTGTTAACAGATTTAAAATAAGGATATGGGCTTTGATTGTTTTTTTTTAAATATTAGAAATTGTTATATGTTGTTGGTTTTATACATTTAACACTGGCTGTGTGAATGAACTACAAGAGATTATTTCTTATTTGCGTGAGCCTATCACTTTTTTACTTTAAAATTGTAATTCCAGTAAAGAACGTTTAAGTATTTTCAAACATTTTTTAGAACGAACCAGCCTTTGATCCTGATCAAAACCAAGAATAATAAAAGAATTTTCAATCTTTGTAACAATAATCAGTGAGGCTAGTAAATCTGGATAAAATTGATCTGCTGACATATAATCTCTAAAGAAATTGTTTGTTAAAAAACGACAACAAAACAAGACTCCTGTCTTCAGCTTCTCAGCTTATATTTCACATCATCAGAAACTGGAGTAAAAATGAGCTTTCATTTGTATTTGGTGTGCTTTTTTAAAATATTGCTATCTTGATTTGTTATTTATTTCCATTAGTGTGTTGACTTCTTCTGTTGACAAAGAGTGTCAAAAGGCTAATTACCTAAACAAATAGTTTCATAATTAAAATGTTCTAGTAAGTCTACAATGCAGTAAAATAATAATAACAAAAAATCCCTCTCCACAGGAAAGAAAAATAAGTTGTCTACTCTAAGACTAGGAAGTTCCTCTCTGAAACCCCATTATCTCAGCTATGAAAGTCATCTTTGCTGAAGAGTGTTTTTTTAACTCCCATCAAATATTTTAGCATCCTTGAAACCCTCTGTATGTAAGGATGTATATAAGGGAACTGTGTGATTAATATGATGTATCTAATCTAACTGGCAATTTGAGCACTTTTCCGAGAAAAATTATTCAATATCTTACCATGAAAGAGAAAGACGAGACCAGACCACCAAGTTTTGTTCAGTCAAAGTGTCCCTTGGTTTCAAAAAAGTGTGGAAAACACATTTATTAGCACTCTGACCCTGCTTAACACAGTGCAGCCCAAAGCACAGAAATTAATTCAGCACAAGCTAGAGAAATTCTAGTCACTTCAAAAAAATCTGATGGTAAAGGGATAAGGAATTTTATCCATACCAGGCCATATTGTGGAGCTTTTGGCAATTCCCATATCATTATAAAAATATATTTTGTACTGGACATCATGACATCTGCAACTTCCCTTTATTTTTCATGGAATCTTCATCACCTACCTGCAAAGTAGTGGTTGTGGCATCTTCAGTTGTTGTTAAAGTTCAAATTTCAATCAGCAGACTTTACTACAGCGAGTGTCTAATTTTACATAAGTAAGCTACAAGCTGACACAAAGAAGAGGATGTTTTCAGCCTGAAGCTGAAAGCTTCAGAGCAGTACCCAGGGCTTATAGAAACAGTTGTTTCATCATAGCTTTAACTACTGAGGAAAAAATCAGAATCCACAGCATTAAATTAAGAATCAACAAATTAGTTGATTCTTAATTTATTCTGCTGTAAAGACAGTGTCTTACAAAGTTGGAGAGACAAGATTCTTTCATCAGTGTTTGAATTATCTTTGAGTTAGATGAAGAAAAATGAAGAGTAACCAATACAGTTGTAAAAACACATTTTCCAAACTGTTCAGCTTGTACCCCTAATTTCACTAAAGTGCATGTAAATATTTAACTAGGTATGGATTACTTGCAAGTGAAGGACTTTGGTGGAAATTATTTTAAAAATATTGGAAAGAGAATTAAGAATTATTGTCAAATGAAGAGAAAAAAATATTGGAAGAAGATATAGTCAAAGAAGGTTAAATATCCTGAAATTTCAAATTGATTCTCAGGGAAGTGGTGGAGTCACTCTTCTTGGAAGTGTTCAAAAAATAAATTAACATGACGCTCTGTGATATGATTTAGTAGGCATGGTAGTATTTGGTTGAAGGTTGAACTTGCTGGTCTTAGAGGTATTTTCTGAATTTTTCTACAGTTCTGTGATCTGAAAAGCAATAAAAGTGCATATAAGAATGTGTCTAAATCTATATCAGCTGCAGAGAACCAGACTTTTGGTCTATAACACGGAAAGATTATGGAGAAACAAACAGGAAGATAATATGAAGTGCTTGAGTGGCATGAGAGACTAGTTTGTTGATGGATTCTAAAGAAAGACTAGAGACAGTTTCTAAAACATTAAATACTTTTTAAGATTAGCATAACATAAATCCAAAAATATCTCTTCATGTTTCTTCTGCTCTTTTGCATTTCTAAGTAGTATTTTATTGCTTTTAATGATGACATCAAAACAATGGCCGCTTATTCTACCAATTGCATATACAGACTGGTATTCGTCTTGGCCACCAGCAAATTAGTCATCTAGTCCAAAACTGGATGTTTAAGTTATCTCTGCAGTTTGTGGTAGAGAAGGACTATTCCTTTTAGACAGGGTAGATAGGATGTGTCGTTCTTGGGAAGTCTCTCCCTGGTTAACTATGATAGTAGTTTATCCTGGCTGTGTGCCTTTGATATGGGTAATATTTGGTGAGATGAGTCTAACCCACAGATGAAAAAACAGGACATTTGACATGCTACTTGGGACCTAAGTTGCTGCAACAAAGAAGAGATGAGGAGTATCTATGGTTAACTTACAGATGATAGTTCACATACGTGTAAAACTTGCAGTTTGGTCACTAAAATGAGGATGTATTTGTGTATGGAACATTTATGTCTATTTTTCATGACGTAAACAGAAACCATTTTGATATAAAAGCGCTTCTCTCTGAATTCAACCTTTTTCTAGAAAGGCTGACCCTTTTTTTGTATGAAAACCAGTAGGCTTTGTCTAGGTTTCCCCATGCAATTCTGTTTTCTGAAATCCTGTATGTTATTACAAGGTGATGAAAGTGTGATTCAGTAGAAAATCTTGTTCACAGAAACAGTCTCCTAATCCAGTTAGTTGTTTAATTGCAGGTCTGGTAACAGCTTGCTTCTGCATATATTCTAATTTTAATTGTCTGCTGAGTATAGAACTTAGTATAATTTCTAAAATCCAAGAGCTGTACTGTAATTGTATTTAGTCAGACAGTCTGCTGCAGTTCTAAGGCGAGTGCACCTGCATGGATGCAGACGATAATTGTGTTTAGACTAATGCTGTGCAATGGAAGTCATGTACAAGATAAACTCTCCAAGTGTTCTGCAGAAACATAAGTCCGTAGAAGCAGAAGTCCATTTCATATCATGTTTTTTGGAAGGGACTTCCATGTATTTTTTTCTCCAGCTCCTAGATCAGGACTTCTGACTTAGTCTAGGATTTTCTGCAATTAGACATTTCCATGGTCACACCTCTGAAATGCCAGCATTCTGAGGTCCTTCTGGGTAATCAGTTATCTCTCTACCACCTTTGGGTTCTTTGTCTTTATTTGCCATAGGGACTCTTCCCCTTTGTTAGTTGGATCTAGCCCTGGATTCCGATTTTAATGTTAAACTGCGTTTCTCCCCATATATTCACACAAACAGACAGCTAGGCAACTAGACTTGCCTTGAAACATCCCAGTCATGTGGGAACAAAGGAATTTGCCACACAAAGGGTTGCAAACCATTGCCAGGTTTCTCCCACTGTCATCAGGGAGCAAATAAAGGCATGACAGGGGAGTGAGAGAAAGCAGTCCTGGTTTTGCTACTGCTGCTGCTGCAGGTGCAGGCAAGGGAGAAAGGTGACCTTGCTGTCAGAAAACTCCCTGTGTTTCTCATAGATCTTGATTCTGAGCTGGTGGTGGAAGCAGCACCAATAGGTTTGCCTTTCCTGTGCACAGTGAGTCTGTGGCTGCTTTGCCAGCCCTGTAGAAACTGCTCAAGGTGACTACCCTCATCTTAGTCTAAAGCTGCTCCTGATTAGGTGTGTGAGAAATACTCTGTGCATGCAACGCCTGAATTCCCTTTGTGTAGATACGTAACTACTTTATCCTGGGAGATTCAGCTCACACACCTCACACAAGGCAGGTCAGAGAATAATTTTCCAACACAGTCAGTACAGAGCCAAATTGACTTTCTTCATGGCAGTCCTTCAGAAAATCTTGTTTATATTATGCAAACAGCTTTCAGGGGAGGAAAAAGAGAACAATCAGTTATTCATGCAACAGCATTGGTTTGGCTAGAGGAAATGTTCCTAAACCCTTAAATTGTTTTTGAATGTTAGCCAGTGTGAAACACAGAAGTAATGTTAGGTTAAATGCAATTTCAAGTAGCTAGGGATGAAGGAGCTTGCCATGGACAAATGTCTACAAGCATTTGAGGTACCAGACAGACAAAAGGAAGAAGGTGAATTTTCTCAGGCAAGGAACTACAAACTAAAACTTTGTCATTGTATTAAAGGCACATTAAAAGTGAAATCCACAATATTTAGCCTTCTTAGCAATTGTCAGAGTAATTTTAACCTGAGGCACATTTAAGATTATTCTTTCTGTCTGATTTCTTTTATGATGTGTCTTTACTTGTCCTTATCTAACATAATTGTTTTTAATTAAGGTAATCTGGATGTAGACTTGGCAGCTGTTGCAGTGGGCTAAATCACAACCAAGTTCTTGAGTGCAGAGCTGCAGAGAGAAAGGAGATGTCAGGGTGCCAATTTACAAATTATGAATAACATCCTGCACTTCCACATTAGAGCTGGGTGTGTTGTCAGCTTCTCCTGAAGCTGATACAGGGGCACATGGGCCCAGATACATCCCATCTAAGCCATGGCACTTATCTGAGGCATCTAAACTAGGAGCTTACTTAATGTTGCCTTCATGTCTAATTGGAGAGTACAAGCACCTCTGGAAGGTAATTCAGCACACTTGGGATCTGGCTGATTCCCTGTAGGTGCCCTCAGCTGGCTCCTTTGGCTGTGCAGGGGATGGAGACTGACTGATGTGCCAGTTTATGTGCCCTAGGTAGATCCACAGTTAGATGTGGAAATTTAAACCACCATACACTGACGCCTGTTTTTATTCTCAGCCTCAGTTAGGCTCCAAGGTTTGCATACATTGAATGGAGATAGCTAAATAGATAAAGATGAAAATCATAACTGAAAGCCAGCATGCATTTGGAGAATTGCCTCAGCCAAGGAGAGCAGTGTGTATCCAGGTTATGATGCTATTACTATCTCACGGAGCACAGCACCCACAGCTCTAAATCAAGGCATGTTTATTTGCCATGCCTTGTCCATATAAACATGGACATTGTGTACGGTGTCCTACTACTAACAGGAGTACAGATGTCTTCTTCAGGTCCACTTGTCGTCTTGAAGTTCAGATGAAAAATCTCTGTATGGCCCTGAATCCCAAACAGTGAAAATGTGCCAGGGTTTCTTCTGCATGTGAAAATTTAGACTGTTCTTCCAGGGAGAAGTTTTTAATGTATTTATCAGACATAGCAATTTATTCAATGTTTCTGAATGCATTACCAATATTCTACTCTAGGCTTGAGGAGATGTACAGCAAATTAGGGCTACGTCCAAACGGGAATTCAAGTGTTGCAATGCTGAGGCTCGCACAGCTAAGGCATATAATCTCTGCAGAGGAGTCCAAAGCTGAAAGTGGCCCTTGATCCCCTCCGCAATGAACAAGGACTAACAGGTTACTCAGAATCAGATTCAGAAGCATGTTGAATACGGACCCATATGAATCAAAAGTGGAAAAGTCTGAGGAACACATTGTAGCTACTGTCATTTGCTGTTGAATTTAAACCAACAATAATATATATACTAACAGTTCAGGGTCCAGGGAAGGTCTACTTTTCTTTCTGAAATGTAAGGAGGCAGAGTGCTCTTTCTGTTTCCCCTGTGCCAGTCTGACAGTAGTAACCCTGTTGGTCGAATTCATTACCACCTTATTAAGAGAGGCTTTAATTCTTATGTACTTTTTAAGCACTTTAACAGCAGGGGAAAGCCAAAGGGGTTCTTCCCAGAAAAGTAACAAACAAATGAGATGATGTTGGAAACAAGGCATGAGGAAACAGAAGCTATGTTTCGTCTGTGTGTGTGAAGGTGCCATTTCAATGGCTGTACAATTCCCACAGCAGTCTTGCAGTGCCAGGAAGAGTGAGTGGGCAGAAATTTGGATGGGGGTGCTCACACAAAGATCACAGGAGAAGTGCTGGCAGCACTTCCCCTCTTGTTGTTTAGGGCTGTGACACAAAGTGGATGTGGTAGGATCAGCATTCAAGAGGGAGTACACAAATAATCCCTTGACTGAAAATAGTTCCACCAAGACGTTAGTCATCTGGGGTAGGACTCAAACCACAGCATACTGATCGAAGAAAGCTTGGGGCCTTGCCTAATCCAAAAAATGTGAAGCAGAAATAAGAACTGTCTGCTCTGCTGCTATACACTGTGAGAGCTGCAGCATCTCTGGATTTGCTGTAGTTTATGTCTATATAAACAATGGAAATGGAAAAAAAATTCTGTACTTGTTGCACATCTTCACAGTCTGGCTTAGTGTGTTTCATCAAGGGAAACAGAAGTGTTTTTCTTAAGTATTTCTGTTATTTTAGTTACAATTTAGATTTAAAAAGGAATCTGACAGGAGCCAGGAGAAATTGGTTTTGGTTAGAAGCAGCAAAACAAAGCTGTTTAGTTGGAGGTAGAATCACCTTCTGCAGTGCTAATGGAGAAAAAAATCCAAATCCAGAGCAAAGCAAAAAAAATTATTTAAGCCCAAGCTCAAGTGTTTTTAAGAGTCCACTTGACTTGCAAAGGTTAACACAACAGTGAGCTGGTTTACATGAACTTTTTGCTCAGCTGCTCTCAGAGACCCAAACCTAGACTGAAGCTTGTATGTGAGACATTTTGGGCAGGTGGTCTAACTAAAACCTGTGCAGCAATTTCCCTTCTTCCTCAAGGAACTTGTTTGCACGCAGGGATTCGTATCCAACATGTCCAAATAGTATTAGAACTAATAGAAACTAGTTTTGCCATTAGTTAAGTTGGGAAATTTGGTCTGCTAAAAGAACTTCACTGTATCTCTATGATAGGTACAAAACCTGTATCTCCAAAAGAAGTCAATAGAAAACATTTAATCTCGATTGTGAAGTAGAAGTCTGGTCCAGGGTCTTTATTTTCTGTCTTTAACAGGTCTAATGGAAAAAGTATAAGAAGGGCATACTATGTAGTCTTATTTTGACATTATCCATATTTGTTTTCCCTCAAGAAAACCGGGGAAATACAATCTAGGTTAAATCAGCATATGCATGTGTTCAGTTGTTGCTCATTTTTATAGTATTAATTAATGTGGTGTTGTCAAACCAGGAGACCACTTCAAATCTGCCCAGCATGTCTCTGGGCTGAAAGAATAAATTCATCATTTCCATTCTGAAGTGGACGTCCATTCTGCACAGAGAGGCAAATAAGCAGAAAAAAGGGCAGAATATTAACCCCTTGGAGATATTGTTGAATGTGTTGTCTCTTTCAGAGTGTCTGTGCTGTCATGCATCATTGCAAATGTCTCTTAAAAACCTGATGACATCCTGAGTGTCTGCAGCATGAGGAAACTTCTACAAATCAAACTGAAAGAGGGGTTCAATTACAAGAATGGCAGTAAAAATTATAAGGCCAGAGCAAATATGGATAGCCTTGCTTTGATTTATTTATAAGATTAAAAAAAAAAAAAAGATGCTGATTAAATGATTTTTTTTCTTTTAAACGTTTCGTATATCTTCACTAGTCTCGGGTTTGGGAAAACATTTCAGTTTTTAACAAGAATTAGCAAACCTCAGGAGTTTGATCCTTGACTGACTGGGCTTTCACTTTAATTTCAGTCTGGGGAAAGATGATCTGTATTGCTTCTTTGTCTTTCAGAAATTTGTAACTTTTATTGGTGTAAATGACAAGAGGTTTTCCCTTTTATGAGCAGTGCATATTTCACAATGACTTTAATTGAATCCTCCCTTTTTGTAAACAGTGATTTCTACGAGAATTAACCAGAGTGACTAGTTTTAAAAAAGTTTATTGTTTCAGAAAGGGTTAACAGTCAACTTCTCAAGCAAAAAACTCATCTCAAATCAGTGATGATGTTTTGTATGCACTTTGATAGTTCCTGCAGTTGTCCTGATAAGTGAAGCCTATTAAGCTGCTGGCTGACATTGATCACACTTGAACATATTTCAGGCTCCTGTTACTTTAGCTCCTATCAATGGTTTTTATTGTGGTTTTTCATGCGTTTTTTTTTGCTTGGAAGTGTTTTTTTTTTGTTTATTTAATGTTACATTTTTTTGTCATAGTTTCTTTGGTTTTTTTTGGTTTTTTTGGGTTTTGTTTTGTTTTGTTGTGTTTTTTTTGCTTTTTTTGTTTTTTTTTTTGTTTTTTTAAACTCTTAAAATTGATTTATATAACTGACAACTCATTCTGCCTCACATGTATTTAAAAAGTCTAAAATTGTATTGTACATCATTATAATGCTGGGGCTGTGTTATACTTTGAAAACAGATTAGAATAAATCAGAATTCTGCTTAAAAAACCATTTAAGCATATCAGTAAAACCCATGATTTAATCAAAGAGGTGCAGCTTTCTTCTCTGGAAATATTTGTATTAATTTGGCTTGCATGTGGCTTGCAGCATTCCTAGTGCTCCAAAATCATTGGTTTTATAACGAGGCAGCTCCATCAGGGTTACCACAGTGTGAATCACTTTTTCTTGCTCTTCAGCTGAAGGATTTATTTTAGTCATATGGATCTTGGAAAAATTTTCTGGTGTCAGAAGCTGTGATTTAATTAGACTAGATTGTTACATTTCCAAAGCCAACTTAATCTGTCTGTTTAGCATTTTAATGTGAAATACTTATTTTATAATATTATATTTCATAAAGAATTATGTAGTTCTGAAATTCATTAGAGGGTTGTAAAGATTCTGGTTGGGTATATTTGTAGTTTAGCATGACTGCAGTTCACTTATATTAAATGTCTACTCCAGTCTGTACTACGTGAGTCAGATGTTCTCTGTTTTTTGCACTATTAAATTCAGTGGATGTTTCTGAGTAGAGAAATGGATTGATATTGGACGAAAAATCTTTTTCTACTAAGTAAGAAGAATTGCAATACAAAAAAGGAAAAGCTATTTATTATAAACATGTAGGCATAGCTAAGGTAATTATTATGTTTGAATACCCCAAACGAATGTAGGTAGTTCTCCTACCCACAACACTCATCTCTTGAGGGTATTTAACATTACGACATAGAATAATTTCCAAATATCTTTTTCATAAATATCCTAACTCTGTCATGCAGGTCACCTTACAAATATTAGTTCTGTCTTACACTTAATTCTTTGAAAAATACTAACTTTTGTCTTTCTCAGAGCAATATTTCTTTATCCTGTTTGATGAGTCTATGAAGTATATTATATTATTATGCTACATTGGTTTACAACAAGTTTGGTTTGACAAAACGATGAAAGTAATATAGACTAAAAAAATGCTTACATTAATAAGTCTGTGGCAGCTGCTAATAGATGTGGAGCTCTGCTTAGGCAATGCGTAGGTAAATCATAGAAATATTTGTGTGAAGAAACTTCTACATAAGCCCATAAATTACAGATTTGTCATTAAAATCTACTTGGCTTATGCTGTCCTTATGCTTGGAATTTTATCATTATCAAATATATGTATTTCATGCAAACCTATCAAAATATCTGTTGATGCATTTTCTTAAGTAAAACAAGGTTTACCATAGTTGTTATCATTCTTTTAGTCTTGAACTCATAACATGTAGTTTCAACATTAATACATCTGAGATCAGAATCAGGCCTGGTGAGTACATTTATAGTTTCTAAAATTCCTTAATTAAATTAAGGGTAATGCTGTCCCAGCCTCTTGTTTTGATTCACCAGAGAGAATTATTTGATCTCAAGATATTTACCTTAACACTTTCCAAAACACAATGCTATATGAAAGAAAGGGTTCACAAAGCATGAGGCTGGTGCCTGAAGTCTGTTTTGACTGTAAACACTCTGTGGATTATATCTTAATATATATTTTTACGTTGATATTGCATATTTATATTTATATAAATAGGTGTTGTGCTTTATTTGTCATTCCTTCCAGACTTCAATTTGATACAAGTACCCTGATTCTCTGTGACCAAAATCTGATGACTCTTCACTCTGTATTGATTGGGATTAGATGGAAGGCAAAAGTAGCCTAGGCCATTTGATGAGAGAAAATGTTATTAAAAAATTATCTGGATATTCTGGAAAAAGAAACCCCCTTAGAATTTTTCCTGATTCTGTAAAGTTTGAAAATGTATGTTTTTAACTTAAATTGGCATAAAACCTGCCTTTAGATATTTTCATTTTGAAACTTTATGCAGTTCTGCTGCTGCTACACTGATGTTGCAAAGACTCAAATGCTGGAAATAGAAATGGAATGAACTGCAACAGCATCCAGAAAATGCATGTCTGAATTCTACTTTGCTGGGCACGTTAAATAAAAATCCATGTTGTAACACACTGGGCTTTCAAATACCCCATGATAATGAGACATACGAAAGAATATTCAGAGGAATAACCACATCATCATTTTTGTCCTGTAAGTGGTTTTGCTTGCGGCAGGCACAGGCAAGGCAGGTCATGATAGACACAGTTAATAACAAAGACAGGCATGACAGTTTTTGAATATGAGGGAAAAGGTAAGAGTAAGACTGAAACCTGTAACACAAACGATTTGGACAAGAGAAAATGGTGGTGAAGGGCAGGTCTGTGACAATTCATTGACATAAAAGAAAAAATAAAATGGCCTGGGAAACTTGCTTGAAAAGACTCGCAGTCCCTGTGTATTGCATGCACAGCGGTATAACTGGAGTTCATTTCAGGTCTCAAACAGAAACATGAACGTTTTCAAAAATCAGGAAATGTGACAGGATGGCCTCAAAAAGCTCAAGTCTGCTAAGGGTGATGTTATACCTGGATAAATGCTGGGTATAAAATAAAGGAAAAGTATTGTATTTTCAGAGACTGGAAATTCCTGTGATTGTTAATCTGCTCTGCTGGTACTGACCAGGATCATGTGGACTTATTACGAGGAACATCTAGTTGAACATGACTTTTCTTGGTGAAGGAAAATGTCATGCTCAGTGTTCTGGGAGTTCTCTTAATCTGTTCCTTTCTTTGGAGGAGACGTTGCTGCATGCTTTGCTGTGCATGTCCCATGCTGAGGACAGCACTTAAAATGTGGAGCCAATTTGAGGAGATGCCATGTCTCTTTCTGTCTGCTTGGATAAGAGCATGGTTGTGTTTGTGTCCGTAGTGTAACACAGCCATAATGAGTTCATGGCATGTTTTTTTTTTGTGGGAAAAAGCTTTAAAAAATCAGACTCCAGAGTGCTTCGAGCTTAATGCTGATATTTGCTTCCACAAATGAAAGGAGTTCTTTGTAGGTATATAGAAGCAAGTCAGTCACCAGTCAGGATGTCAAACACAGATTGCTGTTTTAGTTGTATTACTATATTTAGAGTTTCACTCTCCTGTTTCATGAAGTCACGAAATTGCTTGGTTTTGAAGTACTTGTTCATAAAATTATAATTTCAAGGTCTTTATGGTTTCCCTAAACTCAATTTAGAGACAGAAGGTGCCTCTGTAGAAGTGATGACAGCAAATTCAAATAAGATTGATAAATACCACCTGGTAATACAATGATTCTCATCAGTGCGAATAGCTCACACCCTCTGTCAGTGACAGAGAGAATGAGTTCTGGATGAAAGGCATTGCACCTGTGCAGCACTACATGTCCAGTGCAGGGTGATGTGTGATTATCTGAATGACAGTGTTAGTGCTGTCCAGTCTGCCTTCTAAGCTATCTGTTCTGCCAGGGGCACACAGGGCCTTCTACATAAACTGAATCATAGCCCCATGTGGCAACTTGTGACACAGAGAGAACCACCAAAATAGAAGCAGACTCTGCTCACAACCTGTTTCTTGGAGTGCTTGCTGTGAGTTTCTATTTATCTTGGGGTAGCTCACCTAAGAATTGCTGGCCAACATCTGCTTTGAGCTGTGCTGAGTCTTGCCATACAGGAACAGGAATGGTTTTTGAAGTCTAAAATCCCTTGTCACCGTGTTGGGGTGCTTGGTCAAGCTTCTTGGTTAGGCTCCCCACCCAAAGGATGATTGTGCAGTGGAACATGCTCTCCAGGGAAGTGGACATGACACCAAGCCTGCCAGAGCTCAGGAAGGATTTGGAACATGTTCTCAGGCATATGGTGTGAGTCTTGGAGCTGTCCTGTGCATTTTTGATTATTCTGTAATGGAAACAGTGTTATGAGTTCAGTAAGAACCATCTCAACTGCGTGAAGCTCCTACCGCCTTGTTGAAGATGCAGTAAAGCTAGTTTTAATTGAGTGATACAGGTAATAACACCATTACATAAGTCCTATCACCTTAACACAACTGTACATTGTGTCCTTTTTGTGTTCTGGGAGTAGCATGGACATGGCCACTCCTTTTACTTTGCTAGGCTCAGCGCTGTGACACACTCCCGTGAGCACTGCCATCAGCACGTATTTCAATAATATGTATACACATCAAATGAGGTTTGCTACAGGGTCTTGAAAGGAAACTTGAGGAGGTGGCATTGAGACTGATGATAGAAACCTTGTAAGAACCTCTGGAATCAGTCAACAGAAGACTTTGTTCTGCTGAAATTTCTCCCTGAGTGTAGAGGAGTGGATTTGTCTGATCTAGCATTTCCTTTGGCCAGAGCATGTAAAAAGACATCCTCTGCTTTGGTTGCATCTACCTTTGGTTGCTTCTGTCTTCCCCTCAGCATGTTCCTTAGGTCATGCATTTTAAGTGAGAAGGCAGAGAAGCTGCATTTAGGGAAGTAAGGCAGAAATCAGAAACTTAATCAGTGTAGGTTATGCAGATGTCAGGTTACAGTCATCAATGTGTTTTATGCAATCTTCTGGAAGCAGTCTGGTCATTTTCCTAAGTAGGACATAGGCAAGGGCAAAAATAGGATCTAAATTCATGACCTAGAAATCCAAGATGGTTACTAGTGCAATCTTTGAAGCAATTGTATATATGTTAACTGGGTCATATAAATTTGTGGTATGACAACTCATGCAAGGAAGTTATAAATAGATGTCAGGAGGAAGTAGCATAAGAAGTGACAAATACGAGGCAATGCAGGCAGAAAAATGACCTTTCAATTCTATTCTTCACTTTTAAAAATATTTTTTTAGCAGAAGATGTTGGTAGGAAGGGCGGTTCAGGGAGTTTAATGAAAGCAGCCTTTCCTCAGTCAGGAAACACTTAACCTTTGACATGTGGATGCACCAGTTCTTTGCTGGCACTTCATTTGCTGAGCTGGTGATGGGGAATCTGAGGTGTGCTAAGATCCTAGATGTTCCTGATTCCTCTAAGTGGCTGGTAAAGGAAAGAATGAGGGTATCACCTTGTAACTTCTCTAATCTTAGATCCATAGGGATGTTTATTCTTATATGCAAACAAACAAAAATTGGACTTTTGAGGTATATTCATACTGTGTGTGATGCTATGGAAGGAGCTGATTTTAAAACAGGATAGATACTTCAAAGACTCTAGCTATTAAGTTATAAAGTTTCTGCCTTAACTAATGTTGTTAAATGCTTTATACAGAACAAATTGTGATTTGATTGCCGGCATCGATGGTGAGATTTTTCCTTCTCTTTTGCTATGGATTTACCAACTTGTGCTCCTGAGAGTTTTATTCCAGAAGTGGTTGCATGTTGGCAGTGACTACCAAGACCTTTTTGACAAAGAATTCATTGGGTGCATTGTCATTCATTTGCATAATATATGCTCTATAATCTAAATATGGTTTTAGCCAGCTTGTAAAACCACACCAACCAGCAAGATTATCTTCTGCCACAGTATTTTACAGAAGGTTTATATGAGATCTTATGTTTCATAAAAACACTATGTTTAGTGTAACACTAGAAAGAATTAGGAGTTCCAAGATCCCTTAACTTCTGAAATGTTTTTAGAAATTTAGATCTTTCGTGAGACATTTTGAAAACTGATTTTGAGGTAGCATTGCAAATACTTATTTCAGGATGAGCTATAGAGAAGGGAATAAAGCCCAGGTTTCTCATACTGGTTGAGCTCAAATGTGATATCCCAAAATATGCTGGGCTACTGATGATTTAATTTAATATATCCTTACATGAAGGTCATCTGGATGCAGTGAACCAGCACAAAGCCACACATTACTTAGCTGCATGGTTATTACTGTGCATGTGTTTTGCACTGGCCTGTTGCAGAATTCACTCATGTCCACATCTTTTACTAGCTTATCTCCCCAGATTTTATCAGCTTTCCAGCACTGGCCTTCCTTGTTCAAAATAATCTCTAATCATCTTCATCTTGTTCTTCCTATACTTAAGGGGTTGCTTTTCTTCACTCTCTTGAAGCCGTCATTTTGCCCTTGATCCAGGGATCCATGTAACTCTGAGCTTATTCCTGCAGTGTAGCACAGCACATTGCATGCATGCCTGGGCCGATGGGGCCCTGGAATCTGGAGGAGGGTGGCCATGTCAGCACAGGGATGCCGAGCTCATTACTTGGGTGCGGTATCGCACTGCTGCTGCTCTCCTGCTTCCAAGACACAAGTGGGTAACCTGGCATTCTGCTCTGCCATGCAGACAGACCAGTTTGGGTATGTGCTAGCTCAGGTTCTCGCTTTGCCCACCCTTGCACAATGCAGACATGCTTTCCAATTCTGTTCAAAGGGCTCTGCCCCTCCTGAGTTCTACAGTCTTTATTGTTAAAATCATGCAGATGTTAACTTTTGCTAATTATCTCATTGTTTGATTGAGTGCAAAGAAGCCTTCACTGGAATATAGTGTTTTTTCCACCTGCACACATTCTTAGTGAAGAACAACATACTAAGATGTTCTGGAAATTCAGCCCTCACAGTGTTCCTGCATTATATGTGCCTTGTAAAGGCATTTATGTAACACAATTGCAAAAAAAGAGAACGTTACTAGATTACGCACCAAAATGATTCATCTCAGGTGCAGAACTTCGTGTAAAAGCCAAGTCAATTTTGTTATGACATAATTTCTGACATGCAGAAATATTTACATGTTATTACACATCTTCTTGTTACAGCATTGACAATTATCCTGGCCAGTGTTTCCAGGCTGCTTGATACAATCCAGTGCAGAGTAGAGAGCTTTAACAAGAAATTCTGTTTCATGTGAAATGTACTGCCTTTAGATAGACTATCTGTGTCTTGTTTCCTGTCTTAGCAGAAAGCAGGCAAGATGGAAGAGTTCATTTGCAGAAACAGCAAAAATCATCTTGACAGCTCTTGTAGCCTGAACTGTGTGAGCTTAAGATGCTCAGCATATCCTGGCATCCAAGCCTTGCCCTTTCCTACTGTAAGTACAATGAAGCACATGTGATGAGACAGACTGGGTGGTATAGTTCTGGACATAAATCCACAGACTGCACCAATTTTCTCCTTTACACTGCACAATCATATCATGTCCCTGAGTGGTACACTCTCTGTTCTGACATAGGAAGCTGGATGGCTCTGGTCTTGTCTCTCTCCTTGTCTAGGTCAACTGGAATCAGAGAGAAGGGAAGTACTTCTGTGGTACATGGAGGGTGTACAGTGGTACAAGGAAAGAAAAGTCACTGTGACTCAATGATCTAAATCTACATGTTTTACTGACATTGTTAACCCAAGTAGTTCATATTTCCCATCTTTATCTTTATCCTGAATTCTTTTGATGTTTTCCCTTCTCTTTTCTCCACTATTCACTTGCCATACAGCTAAATCAGCTCTGGGGAGCCCTGTGCTATAAAGTGGAGTATAGTTTGGAACTGACTTTAAAGATACTCACTTAAACTTTCTTTGATACAACACATATCTGTTTACACAAGCAGAAGCTTATACACTGACTAATTTTCCTGCAAAGAAAGAGAAAAGCAGTGAATGAGCTTATGGAGTGCTCTGCCAGTTTTCTTCAGGTATGACAGTCGAGTGTTTTCAACCCAGCACGCCTAGCCCTAAGGCAAAACTCTTGAGCATTATAATTACAGCTGATGAAATGGATGGCAGTCACTCCTTATCTAGAGTAACATATTGCTAGGCATACCACGTCTCTAAAGTTCATTCATGATCTCTTCCTACGATGTGAGTCTCAAAGAGGAATAAAATGAAAACCCCAGAGAAGTCTGAGTCCCTGGTGCCCCAGAAAGCCAGAGGTCAGAGAGCAGAGTCATCAACACAATTCTGGGGACTTCCTCACCTGGAAGACAAATGTTCCAGCAGAAGCAAGGACTTTCACTTCTTAAAGAAGCACACACATAAGGCCAAGCACATGACTAGATGTAGTGTGATCATTTTGCACCGACAGGAGAAAAATTGGACCTCTCACTATAGCAGACATCAATCTACAGTTTTATTTTTCTGATTATTTCTCTACAGATCCTTTTTTTTTTTTTTTTTGTCTTGCTAAATTGCTTCACCATGTTGGAAAAGTGAGAATATCTTGATTGTTTTTTGGTTCTGGCAGTGTAGAGAAGGTGACAATTAGACCCTTGTGCCAGCCATGACTCCAGAGAGACATTACAGTAGAGCTAGAATTGATTTGGCAAGTGTGCACTATACTTACTGCATAAAACATAAAAATCACAGTCATTGTTTGGATTTTAATGATAGTGTTAAATAATAGAGGAAAAGACTTGCTATAAATATACCTGGAAATGTTCTTTTCACAGAATTAGAGATTCAAGGTCTATTGAATTCAGTGGAAAGACTTTGTTTGTCGTCCAAAATCTCTAGATGATGTATTGTACTATTAGGACCAGTTCTATGGGTAGTGCTAATCAGCTCAACTCTTCTGGCTTTAAATGTGCTGAGTTCTTTTACTGCATTTGAGAATTTTGGGTTAGATCCAGCATGAAATTGTGATACACACAGGTTTGATGCCAAAGCAGCTAACTCCAACTGACTCCCACAGTGATATCCTGGATGGAGAGGTATTTGTGTAAGCAAGCTTCCTGCAGTGTGTGGGAACAGCCAGGTGCCCGAGCATGGTATCCTCAAACCCCATAAACTATTGAGAGAGAGCCAAAAGAAAGGGTTAAGCATGAGGACATGCTCTGGGTGGTTGGGTGAGAGTGTTTAGATTGTAATTTTGTACTTAATGATTTTGCTCTTCCTTTTGACATTAAAGTCAAATTGTACATTGTACTGGACTATTTGTTTATTACGCGTCTCCCATACTGAGCTTAAATGTGTTGTAAATACTTGGATGTTATCCTCTATTTAAAAGAAAAACCTTGTTGATAGTACAGCAATAGTTAGGCAAAGAGTATTATGGATAATTTGGGCCAGGTTTTAGTATTTTTTAGAAGTAAATGCTCTCTTTTTACTTAAGAGCTCAGAATAAGGGAGAAGGTTTTGGTTGGTGACTCAGAGCTTTTTGGTTTTTTGTTTGTTTCAGCTTCCTTAGTATTTGTCTTCCATCTTGACATCATCTTTAACACTAGCCCACACCCTATAATGGCGTGCCCACTTGCAGACGTGTGCATGTACATTGGCAGAAGTATGTCATGAGGGCACAGTAGATATTGACACTGTGCCTGGCTCAGGCCATCAGTAACATTTAATTGCTGATAATTTTTTTTTTAAGCTCCTGACAGCAGTGTGGTATGCATGTGGCATGTAGGTAGAACACCTAGCAACATGGCAAACAAGGATATTGGGAGTGCATACCTGAACTGGATGGAGTCACAGGGTTGCTGTTCTTAATCCTCTTGCTTTATAAGGTGATTGTGGAAGGTTCACCTGTGAATCACACGATGGTGTCATCCTTACCTGCTGGCAGACTCTCTGAGGTCAAGAATGTTATTGTAGCATTAAAGAGTAGAGAACTCTTTGGCTGTGTGAACCCTACAATACAACCCAGTTTATGAACTTATAAGACAACTGAAAAAGAAACCAGTCTAACAAATGGGAAAGATAGCGAAGCCTGCATCATGCTTAATTCAAACTAATTAACTTTACCAGAAAAAGGGCTATTTGGCAGCATGGCAAAATAGCTTTCAGGGCCTGTGATGGCTTTTCTGCATCGGGCTGCATAAATGAATGCTGCATTGCAAAGCTGTTGAGTTCTCCTCCGTGCTCTAATCTCATCTATATAGCAAAATATTTTCTGAATGCTTCTTAAACTTGAGAGGCCTGGGGTGTCTCAATGTCTCTTTCTTCAGACATCCTGCTGTGGCCTTACGCAAAAGCTTCGTTTTCCAGTGAATCTGTGCTCCCTGAAATCTGGCTATGGTGTCTTACTTCTTCTGCAGAATCCCTGTTATGGGATGATAGTAACAGATTGCCCCAGAGATTCCTGGGAACAACACATTTTAGAATTTATGAGCAATTTTTGTGGGTGGGGCATGTCACATCAAACCTTTTGCTGTGGGTCCATTGTAAAGCTGCATAACTACCAGGGCAACAAGTGATTGGGACTGTGGAAACTGGTAACAAGATGTTTGGACACCACTTATGAAGCTCAGAGTAAGCACTGCAAGACTGAGAGAAGACAATGTTTGTAAGGAAGGCTATGCAGAATGCTACTTGTCCTGGATGCCTTGGAAAGGTGATTGGTAGACACTGACCTCTGACAGCCACCAATTAAAACCCAAGTTCAGGAATATTTCTACACTTCAGCTTCTCTTAGGAGCTATAGTACCTGCAACCAGAACTGATTTTGAGACCCTTCCATCCACTCAGGATCTTGAGCATGAGGGGTGTTTTATTCATTTGGTTTTGAACGTTGGTAATACACGGCTTTTGCTTCAGTCACAAGACTCAGTAAACCCAACATTTTGGCACTTCTCTTTCTGGATCATTGCTGATAACAGAGTTTAGGAGAAAGTTAGGCATCCAGCCCAAGGAAAGAAAGTGCCTCTTACCATGCATTGATACTTCATTTTGCTGCCTAGTGAGCTAGAAATGCTTCCAGTCAGTGCTGGGAAGGACCTGGCTGGATGCTTTCTTGGAAGTGTGTGCACAAATACTGCCTAAAGGGATACCAAGCAGTTTCAGGTAGGTCTGATCTTGCCCATTTGGTGTGTAAGGTTTGATCCTGGATGAGATTGCACTGATCAGAATGAATGAGCTGCAAGGTCTGGCTTCTACTTTTCTGGGCCTGAGTGGGAAACCATGAGTTCAAAGGATGGTGCCCAGGCAAGGAAAGGTAGTTTCAACAGGTAGCAAACTGATGGTGGTTCCTCCTGCTTCATGGCTAGTCTGGAAAGTCATTCAGAAGGGCAACTGCAGACTCCATGTTGCTATGAATAGTGCCAGACTGATCCCACTGTGTGATCACCACATCCCTGCACAGTCCCTACCTACCTTCCTTGGCATGGCAGAGTTCCACCAGGGCTTTGCTGCTGGGAAACTTGTGCATGGCTGCGCATGCTACATGCACCAACTTATGATGTTGTTTCAGATAAATTTATGCAGTTGTTTTACGGCCTTTACTGAAAATGCAATAGAGTGAAGTTATCTAAATTCTGCCTCTGTCACACTAACATTTTGATCCTTATGGTTTTGTACACAGTATGTGTGTTTTTTGGTACCTAAAGCATGCATATAAATCTCATTAGCATTATTTTGCATCACTAACCCTTCCCAAGGTGTGGAAGGTTTGCTGGAAGACCTCTGAGCATCATTCCCCAAATGCCTGGAATATCAAAGGCCCGTAATAAAGCAATGCACAAAATCCTTCAGTTTGACCTTCAAAAACCAGGGTAGCAGGCTTCATTGCTTGAGGCTACAGGAGATGCTATTATGCAGGTTAGGGGAGAACTGAGGTTAGCATTACCAGATAAACACAACATCAAAGCCAACCAGTTCAGATAGTTTTCCTCCTTTGACAGACCAATTTCTAAGTTCAGAGTATCTCTTGAAAAGCAGTAAGTCAGAAAGAGACCAGGAATATCCCCAGCAAACCTGTCATTCTGATCTTTTGGTATTTTTTTTACTAAGCATGTATAAAACATAATGTAAAAATACAAATTGCTTTAGATTAAGCAAAATATTACCCCAGCTTATTAAATAAAAACCTCTTTCATTCATCCCTTGGAAAATTAACATTTCAACTATAATTTGAATTAGTTTTCAGAATATTTCATAACCCAACATGCTGACTTACTTGCCTATGCCCTGGCTTTCAGCCTGGAATTAGCTTACTGTCATGCCTACAGCCAGTTCAAAGTACAAATGAAACGCCCATGACCTATCATATTCCTGGCTTGCCTCCTTCATCACTCCTCTTTAGACCCCACAACTTTCTGCCTAGTCACCTAGATCCCCTGCGAATATATGTGTCTCCTAAAGTCCCTCATTAGATAGCGCGGTTGTCCTGTGTGTGTAAGACTATGTTTTTTTTTCAGTATGTCTCACAATCACAATTAGACCCAAATTTTCAGGAAATCCATACACCCGCAGAGTTTTCAGCCTTTTGTAAAAAAAAGAACTGAATTGTTGTGGAGCTGCAACCTTGACTGGGGCTGGGGCACAGGGAAAGAGGCAAGCTCCTCTGAACACATAATCTAGATGGGACTTAATCATATTGCGGTCAATAAATATAAAATGTACGGTTTGATGGATAAGGATATCAAAACCCAGTAAGACAATGAAATGACTCAGGCTGACTGCCACTGTAAAAATCAGGATGCCACAACTGGCTCTGCCGAAGACACTTTAACCAAGTCAGCTATGGTCATGCTTTTGTGGACAGGTAGCTATACACAGACATGTATTTACAAATCCAAGAAGGGTGCTTTTCATTATGTTTTAGGGCCTGAAAATATTTATATAGACTTTCCCCTTAACTTGCCAATAATAATCTCTTCTTTCTCCCTTGTCTGTGTCTGTGTTGTCTGCTTAGATAAACAGATCCTCAAAATGGGAACTGTCCCTTATTCTCAGTTTGGTTTGCCAATGAATGCAAAGGAATTTCATCTTATGACTCCAGGCTTTTTGATAATTTAAAACATTGAAAACAGGAGTAGAGAGGTACAAAGTGCTGAGGGAAAAATACAGGGTTTTCTTGCTGCAGGGAACATTTTACAGTATTTTTTCATTTTTGTCTTTGAAGATATAACTACTTAACTTTTCAGAGATATGCAAATAGGACACTGTCAATAACAATGATACTTTATTGCTTGACATTTTCACTGTTATTTTATTGCTCTACTTTTCAAACAAAAGCAGCTATCTCCCTCAGAATGTGCTGATAAGGCAGATCTATCTTCAGTAAATACATTGCTTTCACATGTGGCCTTTTCTTCAATAAATTTAAACTTTTACAAAAGCTTTTGGGTATTAATCATTACTTGATTCCTTGGGGTTTTCAGTTTGATTTGCCTTTTCAATGGCTTCGGTGTTGGCAATATGTACTCCCCAAAATGGTAAAACTGCTTGCTGTCAGACTGCAAAGGCTGTTTTGCTAGAACAGAGTAGTAGCAGAAAGACTCTGGCGTGGCACTTCTGTAACCCTTAAGGAATTTCATGATCTTCAAGATGGACAAGATAAATCACCAGTGAAGTGTTGACAGCTCTGAAATATTTAGGGTTATTAAGTCAAGTCTAGAAAGCAGAGGGCTTGGAAAACTTGAAGGGAGGTAAGCAGGGAATTGCATACAATCTCAGTCTTTTCTTGTGTTATAGCATTTTGAAATGTCTCCCTGCAGTAATTTTTGTAAACTGTGAAAGATGCAAGGCATAACAAAGGAAGCAGAGATTTTTAAAATTTTAGTTCTTTCATTTTAAAATTATAAGTAGTTGCTGCGAAGCAAACATGCATGTGGGTATTAACAAGGTGTAATTACTGGCACGTATGTCACAGGCCTAAAAATTTTTTTGAAAGGCATTTGGTGTTAGTCTATTTTAGGACTGTGAGATGAGGTTAAGGAAAGATTAACTAGCTAAACCTCAAATTAAACCTAATACAGACACAGTTTATTGCTATTTACCTTGACTTAGTAACAGGCAGGTTTTGCTGACAATTATGACTGACCTCACAGTGACTTCATATTGTCATCAAACTTGTTTGTAGCAGCTTGTAGAATTTCAAGAAAACCACTTCTGCAGCGAATGAATATCCTGGCTGCTGACAACTGCTGTGAAAGCTGACATACAGTGCTGCTGTCTCCTGCAGATTCCTCTGAAGTTTAACAAATGGTTCTTACAGTTGTTGAGGGTAAAACAATAAACAAAGTTTTCAGAATGTTTTTCATCACAAGTTGACCCTGAAGGAAGCTGATAGAAAATGATCTGTGTAAGTTTCTGGCACTGATTCTGAGCTGCAAAACGTCAGATCTTTTACTCATATTTATCACACTAGAAAGTTGGTGAGCTCTGCCAACTCTAAGCTGTCCAGACACTCTTTTACAGTATTCTGTAATTCTTTTATAGACTTTGATATAAGAGAACCCTCAGAACAGTTCCCATTTTAGGTATCCTGACATATACTGGAGCTAAATGTAGTGGGGTCACAAAAGTGCTATTCACTTTGATTTTTTTTATCTCCACAAGGATGTCACAAGAAGAATATGCAAAGTGGTAGCTCTGACTCAAAATTTTAAGACAGGCACATCTTTTAAAATGCTTTGCATGTGACCTTGTTTAAAAAGGAATATTTTGAACATTGCTCAATATTTACTGGTGAATGTCTGGATGTATTTCTGACATTGGTACTGCTGTTTCAAGGTACCTACCAGAAACGTCATGCATAATCCAAGGAATAGAGAAAAAAAGTCTCTTTGCATTGCTCCACCCTTTGGAACATCTTTTACCATTAAAACAATAACCGTACATTCTGAAGAATTAGACTGAACCTGTCATTCCCTCCTCTGGAAGCAATTTGTGTGAAGTTGCTCTTCTAGTTGTCCAGAACTGCTGTAATCCATGAATTTCATTAAAAATACCTATTACTGGGGAGCAAAAATGAATTTCTGATGTTTTTATGTGAAGAACTCTGCACAGAGTTATTGGTTATAATCCTAATTTTCACTTTCAGCTGTGTGCTGACACTGAGCTTCCAGAAAAGTAATTGAAACCTGAGTGCTTGCATTTTTATCAATAACTTTGAAATGTTTGAAGTGGAAAACTTTCTTTCTTCTTCCTTTGTGCTTATTTCTCTTTTCATGTGGCGAGAAGCTGTGAATCACCCTATGTGTAGATTCCAATCACTTGTCTCTCCTCCGATCATTTTAATATGGATGGCAAATAAGAGTCAATGCAGAGTAAGTGCACGGAAATGCAACCCACATTGGAGAAACAAAATGAAACTTTAGTCTGCTTTTGACATCAGTTTTCTGACCCTCAGATTTCCCCAACTTTATGAGTATGATGATACTAACTGACATTTGGAAAGTTTTTCAAGATTTCCAACTCCAAAGGCCTAGTTAGCTGTCATTCCACTCAGATAAAACCCCCATATGTTGCATTCTTGTGCCATTGCAGAGATAATAGCAGTGGTTACAGTGTTTGTGAGAATAAAGGGAAAGTTGTTTTTTTTTGAAGGCATTCAATGACAAACATACTATGGTCAAAGCTGAGATCAAAGGCTATTCTGGAATTCACGGGCATGTTTATGTCTTATACCTTTAAGCTTTGATATGACTTTCTACTAAATTTGCTTACAGCTTAGCCTTGTAAAAGTCCCAGATTTCCTGGTTTACATGTTTTCATTTAAAGTGGATTGCACTTGATCCATCTGTTCGATGAGACTGTTGTGCTTTTGTCTCACTAGTAATAAAACTTCTGTGGGTAGGACATTGCATGTTTATCTGGCAGTTGCAGGAAACACTATCACTAACTCTTGAACAATGGGTCTTTCTATTGACTGCATAAATTATGTTTTCCAGAGCAAGAGAACAAAGATTTCAGATAGTTATAAACAGTAAATTGAAGGGAGGTTTGGGGTCAAAGGGCGAAAAGATGACTCAGATTTCTTTTCATCATGTTTGAGAAAGGGTACACAAATGCAGATGAAAACCATTGGTGTTTCCTTTAGAGCATGTGTGCCATTTTCTGAAGTCTGCCACCTCCCAGGCACTGCAGACCTCAGAACACACCTCTGCCTGTTCCAGCCACAGGATACTGGTCTATGTAGCCAAAAGGCCTTGAATTGTAATAATAAGCTGACTTATTTCAACTAACAAGACACGAATACTAGTAATCATACAATGCAGACAAGAACAAGCCTTTGTTTTACAATGTCCCAGTTGGAATTGTAACATTGGACTGGATGTGGCCCCAGAAGCGAGAGTCCATGCCTTGCATGCAGACGTTGGAAAAGTTTCTTGTGCGTCACAGCCTTCGGCAGCCTGTTATTCACAAAACATTTTCTGAAGCCTTTTAACAAGTCAAGACCTTTAGTATTAACCTCCAAAAATCACAGCAAAGCAATTTGCCAAAGGAAGAGAGCAGGAAAGATTACTGCCAAGCCAGTGTTCACAGTCTTGCAAGAGCGAAGGGTTTGTTAGGAGAAAATGCCCACAGAAGCCTAGGAAATAAGTGAGTCCACTTCTACAGAATGATGCACTGCCTTCTCTGCTGCCAGCTCGACTTGAAGGAATAGTCCCTCCAGGTTTAACACTGAGAATATGAAAACTCTAATTAGACTGTGAGAAACTTTCAAAAAGCTTTGAATTTCCTTTTCAACGAGCAGTGTTTTTCTGCTCCAGGAAACACCTGTTTTTTGTTTTAGGTTCAGATCACAGTGGAGATGCATCTCAGATCACAGCCTTTGCATCTCCTTCATGCAATTAGGAGTTTACCTCTAAATAAAGTAAATTTGTAACGTCCTTCTGGGTAGTCCATATCAGTGCTAAAGCATAGTAAGATGCAAGTATTTTGAAATATACAACCTTAACACAACTCTTCTAAGATCACTCAGGTTTAGGTACCTGTCCTGCACGAGCTTTGATCCTCACACTATGAAAATCCCACTGGACATCCTAATAAGTATTTTCTTAACAGTGTTACTGTTTCCAGTGCGTTATGATAATAACAATATTTGGAGCAATAATAATAACTGGTATCGAGACCAAAACTTTCACAAAACATTTCCAAGGGGTTTTGTTGCCTTGCATTTTACATTTTATTGTAAAACAATAGGGTGCTAAAACAATAGCAAAGATTTGGCAGAAAAAATTTGCTGCAAACTTCGTATGTAAGGAGTGGGAGATAGCATAATGGAAGCTTAGCTAAGGGAGGAGCATCTTTTCAAGATGCTTTTGATGCAAATTATTTCAAGGCCAGCTGGTCTCAGAAAGCATCTATCCATGTAGAAATATCCTTTGGGAAGACAAATTGCATTAAAAGCATTTCTATTATCAAGGACTTCTCAGAGTGTGATAATTGTTCAGCACATTGTGCTGTTTTTAGGATGTGATGCATGGGAAAAGATGAAGATTGTTTTGAGAAAGCTGGAAAAAGCAGCTTTTTCTTCCTATGAGAAAACATATAAAACATGCAAACACACATATACAAGTAAATATAAAGTCCACATTATTTTTACCATTTCAAAACACATTTTCTCTTTGAAAATATTTGAATGAGTTTATAAAATGTGATGGGATGAGGTAAATTCCCTTGAGAAGAAGCCTCATAACCCTGCATTAGCCGAAAAACTCCCAAGAAGGACTTTCTAGTCTGTCTAATCTCTGCCAGGGAAGTTTGAACAAAGCTTAGACTATCTCTTTTCAGACCTATAGACAAATTCAATTTTTTTTCCTCATGAACTTATTATCAAAGACTTTAAGTGAAAACTGCAAGAGAAGATGACAAATCAGTTTAGAGAAAGAAGGAGAAAAGGTCTTTAGAATTTGAGGCTCGACTGCAAGGAAGACAATACTAGAGCTGATTTTGACTTGACTTTACTCCCTTAAAAATATTTCCTTTGGTGTTGAGATACTGATCAGCATACTACAGATACTATAGATAGCCCTGATACTGCTGACAGTAGTGGATCTAGAGTGACCCACAGATTTGCAACATGCCATACCAGTGACAGAGACCTGTGTGGAAACTTTGTAATTTTTTCCTCATGCCTCGCTTTTGGCTGTGGATTTTTCCAAAACAGTTAGAGATTCCAAAGGAAATAAGAGCACAAGCAAATAAATGAATGGACTGCAGTTAGAAAAGGAAATGTTTATTCAAACACAAGAATAATGCCATTTGTAGAAATCTCGATGCTTCTTATGTGTTGTTGTTTCTGAGGACATCTAAATGGGTGTTTACTTATGGTAAGCACTACCCAAAAAGTCTAAAGTTATATACTATATTAATTCATCTATTCTCAAAGTGCTACTGGATTTTCTTGAATATCTATTGAGCTATAGATTAGTCTCTCTGAGGCTATTTGCATTCTGTTTTTTCAGATACAGAGAGTATCTAATTTACAGTTACTAGGAATCCAAACAGCACACATGTTTTGTATTCTGTGCATACTAGTACTTGTTAACACGTAATAACTACAGCATATTACAGAACCATGTAGGAATGAAGAGGAAATTAATCTGCTGGTTTAAATATGTATGTGTACAGTGTGTGACAGTAGAAAAGCCTTGTCATTATGGTAGATACGCATTTTGATATGCAAAATGGATCTGCTTTGAGGTAAATGGGCTCTAAGATACATCTGTTTAGTACACTGGAAAACAATCAGCAGCAATTTCATTTTCAAGGAATAACTAGAGATCAGCTTGGAATAGAGCAACAGTTAAGGATATTTAAAAAAACCTCGCGTTGTTCTCTACGCAAACAAATACTCTTCTTGCCAATTTCTGTCGCTTATATTGGCCTCAGAAGTCATGACATTGATGTACACAGCCTGGGAATAGTAAAAATAACAATGATGATGATAAAAACACCTGAGAACTGTTACCACTACAACACAAAGCTGAGAACAGTACTGCTTATCTTTTTGAGTGTTTAGGGTGAACAGTGACCTCTAAATTCATGTACAGTTGCTTTGTTTAGGTTCAAAATTAAGTTCAGAACATATACACAAAAATGTTTTCTTTCTGTTAACTGGTTTTAAAGAATTCCACATTCCCTTGTTTTGAGGCGAGTTTACTGCAATTCTACAATCATTTTGTGTTTGAATGGCCCCTATATTAATTTCTCCTTTATTTATTTCCCATTCTTTACCACAGTTGAGTTGGAAAACAGTTGCTGTAAAAAATTTCTGTGTAATTTCCATGATCTTATCCGGTGGTGGAAAAGCAGAATGACTCCAGATCTTCCTCACCTCCAGGGCACTCACAATCTGTAATTTGAAATCCTGTAGGTGAAACCACCTCCTCTGGATGAGGTCGAAACAGATCTATGGCCTTTCAGCATTGCAGGTGGTGTCTGAATGACCAGAGCATCTTCCACACTGCCAATCATTTTTTTTTTAAGCATTCTGTGTTATGTAGTTGAGAAAACATGCTCTGAAATCTCAGCTATTTTTGCTAAGTAGAAAGGTATGGTTCAAGTTGAAGGGAGATTGATGCTGTTTCTAGCTCTCACTCCTTATACATCACATTTTCCTCCCTTTTTTCTTATCCATAAAGCAGATGAGGTAGCTTTTCTTTTTAAATGCAAATCTTAATTCATTTTAGGAATTAATTAAATATCAGCCATCTTGACCAAACAGTTTCTTCACCAGGCTCATGGAAGATAATGAATAGTAGTAGTTATTTTAGAGAATGTTAAACATTAACATTAGCTAGAAATAAAAAAACAATCATGGAGTATGGCTACACCAATTTCAGATGTTTTTATTCTGCTATCTTTGTGAGTACAGCTGTACAGTGTGACATATTTTCAGTTTTCAACATATAGCATGGGAAGAATCCTGTTTCAATAAAAGAGATATGATCATATATTCTACTGCTTAGCATAGTAAATTGGATTTGTGTAGCAGAGCAGAAGTCAACAGGCTTGTTTCAATACTACTACTACTAGAACTACTACTAAAAAATTCTTAATTTCTCTATGAAAATCCTTGTCCAAAAGCACTTTAAACAATATGGCCAAAATTGCATAGAAGGATGTTGCAGTTAGGTTGCTAGATCTATGTTTAGGTGTCTGCTTGACTTTCCACTGCTGACAGCCAGAATGTGTTGGATTTATATCAATTTAGTGCATAAATCACTAAAATCTATGGGATGGGAAACACAGAACATCCTGAGTTGGAAAGGACCCACAAGGATCATCACGGCCCTGCACAGGACAACTCCAAGAATGTTTCCATATCCCTGAAAGTGTTGACCAAAGGTTTCTTGAACTCTATTAGGCTGGGTGTTGTTGACCATAAGGATGTAACTCATTGGATGTAGAACTGCCAATGTGTTTTTTTCTGATCCTGGTGTATGTTCATCTGGGATATTAAATAATTCTAATTTAGAAAAAGCAATCAGAACTAAAAACATCCCACCCTTCATGCTGATCACCCCCAGACAAGCAAGGTTGTTAGCTCTGCACTTCAGCTTTGCCCTTGGCTGTTCATGAGAATCTGTCTGTGGTTTTAAAGTAAAATGGAACATTTTGTTTTGAGTATTTGTGTATCTCTGAGAAATTTGTGAATGGAATGAAGAAGAGCAGGAATAGCCAAATACCATGTCAATGTCTCGTGCTCTCTGTGCCTGGATCCCCAAGGACATACTGTCAGTCATGTTAAGTCCTGTGCTCCCGGATCATCTTGCCCCCTGAGTGGCAGTGAGTGACAAGATACAGCTCTCTAGAAGTCACCGCCATCACTTATTGATGACTCACTGTTGCAAACTCCTTGGATCCCTCAAGGAGCAGAGAAAGTGAGACTGAGCAAAAACAAAAATTACAAGCTCCATGAACCTGCACAGGAACTTGTCATACTGGTTGGGCCCTTTGTAACACCACAGGGGTAGTTTTTAATACTGAGCTTGAGTTATTAAATGGATAACAAAATCTTTTAAGCTGTAGTTAGGCCAGTTCTTTAGAAAAGAAAACAACAGTCATTAGAAATAGCTGGAGCTACTTTTTTAAATACTTCTGCCCTTAGTAAGGAATAATATAATGGTTTCTTCCATAACCAAATCATGTACGTAGAGTAAGTTCCCCAAGGTGGCTGAAGGGATAAAAGGGTTATGCTGGCTGACAAATGTGGTTGGTAAAGAACTGAAGTTAATGATAAATGTTAAAGTAAAAAGTTTGAAGATTCATCTCACAACACAGCAGATAAAAAACATAAATGTGCCATTAATGTAGCTGAACAGTTAGAAGAAGAAAACAACATTCAAATCGGTGTAAAAATGTAATTTTTCTGCAGAGAAATCTCCCTTGATCTGGTGAAGCACAGGAGCCAAATGCTCTGGTTCAGGCTTTTATATGCTTTAGGAGAGGGAAGGGAAGAAGAGAAGATGCTGTGATTACCAGTATTGATTGCTGAGCTTTTGCATCATCCCTGATCAATATGGAAGCAGGAAACAAGACTCAGGATTCCCTCTCTGGGGAGAAAGCACTGATTGTTAGACTGAAAGGCTGCACATCCTCCTGCATGGTCTCTTCTACCTCATCAATTATCTCTTTTGTACTTTAGGGAGGCACAGCTTTGCAGCTGGGGAAGAGGTTTCCCCAACGCAGCAGGCTTTCCAGCTCATGCCAAAACCCTCTGAGCTCGTGTCTTTCTGCTGGTATTTCACAAGCAGGTGCTCACAGGTCATAATGCTTCTAACCATAAAAGGGAGTTTCTAACCTGGCAGATGGCTGTGTTGCCTCATAGGAAAAGGGTTCCCTGTGCATCCGCCCATTTTCCATGAATACATTTGCATGAGATCTGACATAGTTAAGAAAGAACTGCCATTTAAGTGAAAAAAAGCTCCCTCTGAAAAAGAATCACTTCCATGAAAGGAGATGCATGGAGACAAGGTCCGACAGAGCTGCCTGTTCCTTGCCATGCTGCTGAAGCACTGCATGTTTCTACATTTTTTATTTCTTTTTGAAAAGTCAAACAAAAAGGTAAAGTTTCTGCAAACACCAAGAATTTTGGGAAACTATGTTTGATCCCAAACACTTCAGGTATAAAAACATTGCCTCCTTAGAGAGACATAAGTGTAAGAGCAGCTAAATGATTCTTCCTGAACTGCTCAAATATTTATACATTTTTGGATGTAAAATGGGACATAAGATAAAAAGAAGGTATGTTTAGAAATTTCAGATTTCTCAGATCAAGACGTACAATAAAAAAAGGCTTTCACACCTACATAATATACTAAAACTATGAGCACTTTCATTCAACTGTTCCCAGCTTTGTCAGTGTTAAAAAGTTTCAGAAGAAACCTTGACTTTTTTTTACATGCTTTCACTTAAGAAAGACGTGGTCTTCTAAAACTGTGACAGTTCTTTTAAGTTTGTAGTAAATATTGACCTAATTTTTCCTATTTTTAGCTGGCATAGGCTAAATGCTCCTTGCAATCAGCATTGCATGGAGTCAGTGGGAAAGATCAAAGAGAGAGATTGCTGTGCAGTCCACATGGCATTGTGCTGGGATTGACGTCAGTGCTGCCCGTTATCTGTAAATGTACTTTCAGCAGAGGCATGAGCAAATCTCTTTGGCTACTCTGTAAGGGAGTCAGGAGTTGGACTTTACTCTCATTTGTGACTGGGAACTTGAATTCTGTTAAGCTGAATGGGAAAAGTCTTTCTTCAAATTCATATGTTACAGTGTATAAAGGAAAGCTCCCTTAACTGCCTGCTAATATAAATCTTCAGGTTGTACATTAATAATAGGATGCCAATTGTTAATATTCCCGAGGCCACATTGCTTCACCTTTTGTGTACAATGCCTATAGCCATTAAATATAGTATTGTCATTCAATAACATTCTAAAATGTGTTATAGATAACAGAACATGTTGATATTACCAAATTAAAGCAACAGTGTTTGAGAAATTAATTTTATGGTCCCTCAGTGGATGTCTGGATCAATACCTTTAGTTAAGACATCAGATGTTAATTACTAATGTCTTTATTTTCCCTTCCATGTGTTGTCCTTTCTGATTTATTGTCCTTTCTGATTTATATCACATTTTATGGCTTAGGCTGTACTTTGCCTGTGGGATGGAGGTGCTGAGTGTTTGCTTTTCCTTTCCTCTCTGTAAAAGTGGGGATTACAATGCGAAATGTTTAGGCAGGGAGAGTGATGGACACAGTATCCTTAGGAGTAATGCAATTACTCCTGCATCCTTAGAGGGTTTATGTGGAGTCTTAATCTGTTTGTCTTTGAAGTGGGAGCAGGGAAATGAGTTGGGCTTGCACGGTGGCAGTTGGAAGGAGAAGGCACTGCAGAGGGACTGAGCACTTGCTGAAAGCTTTTCCAAAGCCCAAGCAGAGCCTTTCCAAACTGTTTCCGTCCCTGGACTTTTACTTTTATTGGTGCTGACCCTTACCTCTCAATTATGCTGGAATAAATCTACAGTAACTCCACTGATCGTTTTGTAAATAATTTTTAAGGGACTGTACCACTATCTTTGTTCTAGGATAGAGACTAATTCTACTTATTATGGGTTCTAAAAATGCATAATTAAGTACAAGCTTTAGCTATTTGTTCTATGTATTAAACTTCATGGACTCAAGCTTAATTTCAACATATTCTTAAAAGGAAGCAAACCTTTCACTGCTTTATAGAGAAAGGATTTTCAACTGAAGTTTTTCATCCAAAGTTTATTATCTAAATCCTTGTAAATTAAGTGGTTTTGTTTTTAGAGCTACTGAATCCCAGATATACTAACTTCATGCAGTGATGAAGCAGATCATTAATACCCAAATTCAAAATCTTAATCTCTTTTATAACAACTGAAAATGCATTTAATATTTTAATTTCATTGACTTCTGATGTGATGTTTTCATAAGATGAATCATGTTCCCAAAGAAAAAAAAAAACAATATTCTGTAAAAAGCAATGGAGCAGGAATAATGAAAACTAGGAAACTCTTTTAAAGATATTGGGGGGAAAAAATTATTATCTTAACCTTACTTTGTAATATAGTCTATGAAGCCAGCATATTCTGGGGTGGCCAAAAGCATTTTTTCTATTTTATTTCCATACAAGCAGATCTCATTGGAGACAAACTATAGATCTGTGCAACTTTCTTCTGTACCAGAAAGTTGTGTGGAACAGAACTGTGGGTTTCTGAGACTAGTTTCAGTTGCAGCATTCTGTGTGCTGTGAAGTGGAGGCTTTTAAAGTCTAATCACTTCCTGTATCTTTATTGCATTAACTTGTCACTTAGGCCCTTCAGGAAGTTAGACTACAAGAAAATTTCCTCTTTAAAAAATCTAATGTTACTCCACCCTGTTAAAGTGCACAGAATTGCCTTTTTTTTTCTCCTTCTTTCTAAAGACCCCAACATTTTGATTTGATGCATCTCATACAACTGCATTTTGTGGAGACAGACAACTGTCTGTGATTCCTTCTAATTACTGTGAAGCAGAGGTCTTCGAAAAGTTTCAGAAGATAAAACTTACCTGAATTAAGATGTCAGATATCATGGCATTTGGGAATTATGCAAAAGTAATCGATGTGTGTAGAGATTTTTTGCTAAGATGCAAATACATGTGTTACAAAGGTCTAGAATCATCGGGGTATTTGAATAACAACTAATATTTGGCTATCTAGATTTCTTGCATATCTTGCATTTTCTTGCATTTTTAGACTGCTGAAATAGAAAAATTTTAGGTTCTTTTACTGTGAAGTTCAAGGTAAGGGAAAAAAACCCCTTCATAATTACCATATACTTTATGTTCTGGGCTGGCACATAGAAGAAAGGTAGCTACAGGATGGTGAAAAAGTGAACAACTGCTGGTATTCACTTTTACAGAGAACCTGAGCTCAAATTATATGTTAGAATGGGAGGATGGTTAGCAAATAATTAGCTCATGCACTTTTTAATTGACAAAACTCCTACTGTGCCATAAAGTCCTTGGAAGTCTCAGAGATACCCAGTGAGACTGAGAGGCTTGATTTAGTTAAACACAGTGACCTGGTGGTTGAGCTCATTCTCTTTCTCCAGTGGACCTTTCTCACCTTATTTGTTGCACTTCCATATGTTGTTACTCTCTCCTACTTTCTGCCGTATTTCTCCTTTTTCTTCAGTCTTACAACCTCCATTCTGCAAATTCTTCTTCTGTCTCTGGCAATTACAAGTTGGAGTATTTTCTGCTGTGAACACAGAAGAAAAGTCCTCTGAGAAAAACACTAGAGCACAGTCTTCTTCTTTCCAGTTTGCCTACTGCAGAATGGCTTCAGACAGATCCTGAAACTCATGTCAGTCTATCTGTGCCTCCAGAATTATAATGCCTCAGGCCTGGGATGAGCAAAATTCAGCTCTGCATAAGCAGCAGCTCTTGTAGTTGTCACTATGTTACCTTACCTTGATTTACTGAAGAAGTAAAAATACAATAGTGTACAAAATGTTTGCAGTGTTATGGTAAAAATTATGTCATAACTGATGTCTAAGGTAAGGAAGTACAATATTTACACTCATAATTTTATTAAACACTGCATTTGTAGGTCACTTTTCCTGTCGCTGTGGTTTAATTAAGCAGCACTCTCTAACAGTGTGCATCAGTGTTGTTGGTGGAAAAGGAAAAAACACTGAGCAATGACGTTGTATTGACGCCGTAAGCCAGACACAAGTGTCTCAATTAGATACTGATTTGGGGAATGAGAGGTTGTTGACTTCAGGGCTAGAGAATATGTTCCTGTTTTCTTTCTTTTGATGTAGGCTCCCAGTAAACAAAATAGCAACGGTGCAGAGGTAATCTGCCGAAAATATTGTCACAATGCTTACAGTAGCCGTAGAAAGAGTTCACTGTGTTCTCCCTTTCAGTGTCATTTGTGGTCCAAGCAGCAAGGAAGTGAGCTGATCAAAATGCAGATGCAATTGTGGTCTTTGTCATTATACTGTCAGAATAATCTGTACAGCATAGCTGTGGATATCCTGACAAATAAAGCAAACACACAAAGGCTTTGTGGCAACATTGGGGACATGTACAGATGCTTGCCCCACAGTTAATCTTCAGGTGCATCCACTCTGCATCTGTGAAGTTGTCTGATTTAAAAACAGTTATTATCAGGTATTATGGATCCACCCAAAATGACACGTTTCAGAAGTTCAGGTGTTCATCACACTTTACTATAATATGAAAACCTTGGTTGCTCCTTACCCAAAAAGGTAAGGGTATTTAATACCCAGTCCTAGATGCTCCCATTGTGTGATAATGTGCTTAACACTTCTGAACAGTGGACCTCGGAAATTTTAATGTGATGTCTAGGTGTCAGCCATGCTGTCATGGCTAGGACATTATTCAGTGAAGGAGGGTAGAACAAAAAAACCCCCAGAGACCAGATTTTCAGTTGCTTGGCACTTCTTTTGTGGCAGTGGGCACAGCAAAGCTGGAGAGCAAGTTAGACTGGCTGTGGGCTACCAGAGCTGCCATGAGTGGACAGGCTGGGCACTGCCAGAGCACCCATTGCCTTAGATGTGAAGTACTTCGCTGAGAGAAGCCTTAAGTATCCGACTTGAGACAAGTACTTTTGTAAACCAAAAAGAGCTAAGGTGGGAGCAATAATTAATTGGTGTAGCACTGTTCAGCCTGGAGAAGAGAAAACTCTGGGGAGAATTTACTGTGGCCTTTCAGCACTCAAAAGATAGGGTTAGACCCTTCAATAGCAGACCTGCAGGGACAGGACATGGAGTTTAAACTAAAAGAGGGTAAATTCAGAGGAGATATAAGGAAGGATTTTTTTCCAATGATAGTAGTGAAATTCTTAACAGATTTCCCAGAGAAGTGTTGGAAATCCTGTCCCTGGAAACATTCAAGATCAGGCTGAACTGGGCTCTGAGCAACCTGATCTAGTTGAAGATGTTCTGGCTGATTGCAGGAGCTTGGACTACGCGACCTTTAAAAGGTCACTTTTCACTTCCAACTGAAAATATTCCATGATTCTATGAATTTTACCCCCAGGGGCTGCTGCCTAGGCCATTGTATTTTATTCTTGCATTGGGAAATGGGAGAAATACAAAATTTGCACAAATGTGCTGAAAAATGACAGGTAAACCAATGAGCTAGTCTGCACTGACTTGCTTCTTTTTTCCTTGCTATCAGAGAAGAATTTGATTGCCAAGCTAATTTGTCTCTATAACTAATTTTAAGCGATCATAAATGAAGTTATTGCTGAGGATGCAGCCATCCTAGAGGAACTAGTGCCAGGATCCTTTTATCTATCTGCATGCTTCTGGAACAGCTGTCCAGGCCTTGCACCAGGTCTGCCTGTGTGTGGGTGCGTAAATGAGAAACAGGTTGTTGCTTCAGCAGCTGCTGGGAGAGACTTGTCCTCTGCCTCCCTCTGAACTTAAAGGTGCTCATCCTGAAGGACTCAGCTACTGGAAGTTGCATACACACACAGACAGATGCCACCCCAACTCATTTTTTTGATTAGATTTTTATAGTAAGAGGTTTTTATTTAAAGAAGTATATAAGTGATTTATTTTTGCAGAAGATATTGCCTTTGTAGTACATAAAGGACTTCTTTTGCATACAGTATTAAACCTGTATGAGAAAGCCATGATCTTCCAGTGGTCTTATATCCACCATACAATTCATTCCCTATTGTGCTAATCTGGCTATAAGTAAATGAATAAGGTTGAAGCTGTTTTTTAAATAAGGTTGTATAATGGATATGTAATAGAGGATGCATAATGTAATAGAGGTTGCATAATGTAATCTAATCTTGAACCAAATGTCAAAGGAAAAATTTGATTTGCACGATGTTCACAAACCCTAGATTAAGTCCCTAAATAGTTGTGTGACTAGCTCCAGTCCTATTTTTAGGTACTAGTAAACAAAAGATATTAGAAGTTTTTGCCTTGTTTTGTCCTTACAGGTCTGTTTTCTGTAAACAAATCCATAGGAGGGCAGAAGGACAAAAATCTAAAGGATGAGAACACAGGTGACAAAGTACAATGTGAAAACTTGAAGTGTAAATGCTGTTCAGCATGAAGAATAGCATCCTGAAAGTATACTGAAAAATAATGTAGTAAATTCTGTTATCTATAAGTGACCTTGATTTCGTATTTGCAAATAGAAAAAAACTCTTATCCAAATACCTTATCATTATCCTAACACCATATTCTGAACACATTTAATTTCCACAGATATCTGAAAAATTTCTGATCTTGTAAAAACCATGAAAAACAAACCTCTGCCTAAATCAATTGTAACTGCAGAATATGTCTGGTGTAAATGATCAGAATTTAGTCAATGGTGCATCTTTATATTAGCACTTAGAAACATCTTTATATTAGCACTTCTTATCCTGTGTCCTTTATCTTATACAACATTGTTAAGGTACTAGCTTGTAGATTAGGGAAGCAAAGTGAAAAATAATCTTGTTCATTAATATCCATCAGAACAACCACATATTATCAGATCTATTGAGCAAGAGGCTTTCGTTTCAACATGTTCTCCAACTTCAACAATCAGAATGATTTCTATAAATATAATTTTTCAAAACTCATTATGATGGATGAAGCATTTGTAAAAATTATCTTAATGAGGCTGTCAGTTTTTCATGCCTCTCGATTCTTCCTCACAAAGAAGGTTCTTTTCAAGCAGACTCCTCTTTATTTCCCACGCAAATATGTACGTCAGTCCCTTTGACACAATGCGAGCACGTACTCAGGGTCCAGACAGAATTATTGCCTCTATTACTGCTTTGGAGGAAGTAGAGAGAAATAAACCTACATTTTGAACAAAGATCTGAAATTTGCCCTTTGCTTCAAAGTGGCAACAGCTATTTTTCACTGAAATAATAAAAATATAATTTGATTATAACCCATATCTTCTTGCAAAAAATTCCACGAAAATTTTCAGATATTCTCGCACATAATGATGGGATCACTGTGTGGTGAGTAGGAGGAACACATAAATAGGTATTCACAGGTGAAGATGTTTTATATAAACCACTAATACTATTAAGCTGATTTGTCTGTTTAAAGTCATAATTTCAGTCCTATATACTTTAAACTGCACTAACACTAGAAAGCCTAGTTATGAGGTTAATTCCATGGCTACATATACAGAGTTCATCTTACTTTCTACTCAAAATACAAAGGTTGTTTTGCAATGAATGCAGAGGAGGTGCCTGCAGGGGCGTGATTTACTCCAAAACCTTTATAGGATGTTATAGTTCAAGGATGATCTAAATTGTACACAGTAGATCTCTCTCCTTTGACTGTAGGGGGAGCTTCAGCAGCTGCCCAGATCATATGATGGATCTCTCCAGTGATGCTGAGCCAGCACTAGAAAAGGTGCACCTCATTTTGAATGACCAGAATCCAACAAGAGTGGCCACCTCTCACACAGACTGAGCAGTAGACAAATAGTGAGGTGGAAGAGGAGGAGACATCTCTGTGTGTTCATGTGTATGCAAAACAATGAGGTTTTAAATTTAGTATATATTCTACTGGTGAAATACATTAATTGAGATAACTGCAGAAGAGGAAAAGGAAAAATAAAATTTTACACTAGCCTTTTCAGATAGGAGACATCATTTTTGGGACATTTTAAAAACAGAAGGCTCCATGCGACACATCTGGTTTTTGTGGATCTCCTGTTGACTCCAGACTGAGTGCCACACAGTTGGTGGCTGGCTACAGAGAAGCTGAGATGCAATTAATATGCTAATTATAGTGGTCTGATGTGTCTTTCCACTTTGATGTATACTCTCCTTTGTGATGTTTCTTACCTTTTGCCTGTGGAGTAAATTCTGTCATAATCACGTGGAAACAGAGTGGAACATTCGGAAAATCAGAGCATGTACACTGCATGAACCTGTATCATTTCATGGACCGAAGGGCAAAAAGAATGTATCAATGTAACCTAGGAAAGCTGGAAAAAATTTCCTGCCAGGAAGCACAGACTAATAGTTAAATACAAAATGCTGATATCTAGTTTCTGTTCTTTACAATAAGAACCTGCCATGTTTAGGAGAGTCGTGCAGGTTCTGTGAAACTGCAGTAGGATCTTATATACAAATTATTAATCACGTTTTCCAGGAAAAAAGTCTCTCCAGTTTCCTTGTTTTTTTACAACTGCTACCTTTTTACTTGCAAATGAAATTATTTGATGGACACATTTTTGAACAACAAACTCGCCCTTTGACCTTACATATGTTTATATAGTCACTTTTGTTAACTATGGGAGTAGTTGGTGATATCATCAGAACTTGTCCATAGTTTTTATTTGAAGGATGAGAAATAACAGAGAAGTTAAGGCCAGCATTTTCAAAGTACAAAAGTTTAGCTACTCCTGTGATTTGCAGTAAGTCCCTTTCATAAAAAAATGTGAAGCAACTTTATGGAGTGTTTGAGTCTCTGAGTTCAGTTGACAACCCTTCTAACTTTCAAATCAGCTAAAGACACACAGTGGCTCTATTTTTAGAGCTGTTCAGTACCTTTAAAATTGTTCTCAGAGTAGTTGCATGGTAGACACCTAATATTAAATGTCTCCAAATCTGGATGCTTCTAAAATAGATTTATGTGAGTCATTTGAAATCAGCCTATGGAAGAAATCAGGTGTCTCTGTTGTCCGGTCTACTACTAGATGACCTGTTTCCTCAGAAGTCTGGTACAGATTTCTGTTTTACAGTACATGGAGTTAGTGATTTTTCACTCAGACAAGCAGCAAATGCCAAAGTGTAAGAACATATATCTCTATATTGGTTTAGAAAACAGCGTCAGATTACGACCTGGGTAAACATGCTTTATGTAGTTCCCTTGTTCAACAAACATTTTTGAACTAGTACTCCAGCTTGATTTAGGTATTAGAATGGGACCACGTAGAAATAGATGTGGAAGTTGAGCAACAAATTTTCTTCCTCTTCCCATGGCACAGATCTTTTCCATGTCTGTATTTCTATCAGTATCTGATTATGGGATACTCAGCTGTGGCATTGTAAGAGCATTCTCAGTGTCTGTCTGGCTTCCCTCCTTACTGACCCTTCTAGCAGACATTTGCCTCTGAAGAATACAATGTCTGGGGTGTGCAACCACAGAGGCCTTTTTTTAATGGTTGTATTAGAAAACACTGTTCACAGAATGGACATAGAAAAGTCGTGGAATACGTTTTTCTGTTATAAGAATGAGATGTTACATTTGTATGCGTTTAACATTTGACATTTCTCCTGACATCATCAGCATGTCAACTGCAGCAGACAGTGTGAAACTACCAAGCTCATAGTCACAGATTTTAAAAGGAAAAAAACAGATCTTATACCTTAGTTTTCTTCCTAAACAGGCCCAGAAATACTGTGTCACTTTAATGACTGAACAATCATGGCTCAGCATAAACAAGCACTGAGCCAAATTTAAACCACGGATTTTAGAGTGAAAATTTCTCTTCCCATAATCATCTTAACTTTCTCTGAATTATTTAATTACTGTGTTCAAGTCTAATTGGTGTGTGTAAGTATTAGATTATTCTTCATGAATGAAGCAATGTGGAACTACCTGCAGTATTATGCATTGTGAATGGTTGTGTATAAAAATAATTTTTTAAATGCCGATGATCAGTAAATGTAAGTCTTCTGTATCCATGTATGATAAAGGCAAGTGTGTATCTCAATAGAAAACTCTGCCATGCAGAAGTTTATGACACAGCTATGGGAATTCATGAAGCTCCCATGTTAAAATCCTTCGGGGCAGTTAAAAACACTGTCACTCACTGTTAGCATAACAGGGATGTGCTTCAGAGGAAGCAGCAGCTCGTGAGAGTCCACACCATTTTCTAGGGGAAGTCAGTTCTTTTGTGTTGGTGCTGCTGCAGTTTCCACTTTTATGGGCTATTTGGCCATTGGGATTTAAAAGCCCTGATAACCAGCCTTGTGCAGCCCACAGAGCTGTCCTGGCGGTGCCGACTACTTGTCCTGCTTGGCTCCAGCCTCACCATGTTACAGCCTGCATCTTGCACCAGGAAGCAAAATGAATATAAATAAAGACTGTGGAGAAGAACAGGAGTCAGGGCATTACCAAGCAACGCTGAGACACAAAACTGTAGGGCATCAAGTTTCATCTCTTCTGTTGTTACCCACAGAGCTGTTTCCTTTTCGGAGACCAATCCATGTGCCATGAAGGTCACAGATAGCTTTTTTTTTTTTTTTTTTCCTTTTTAGGGTAATCTTTATCTTTCCTTTCTGGAGGTTTTGGTTTGTATTCAAAATGAGAAAAGAGAAACAGATTTGTATAACAAACTGGCTGATGCATATCTACACTTCAGTTCCGAGGCTGAGCAGCTATTTATTCTAACATAGTCTAGAGCCAAACAAATGGAACAAATTCTCTTTCCCATCCTGGCCAAGCCGAGATTGCTGAGCTTGGTGCCAGAGGGCTCCTGCAGGAGTGAGTGTCAGCTTCACCTGGGTCACAGACAGTCCTTGTCTACGCACAGTGTGTTCCTGTGGCTCTCACTGCCCTTCCTGCCTTTGTGCTCCTTCTGTGGGAAAAAGAGCAGAGAAACCGTGTAGCATCAGAGCCGTGTCCTCTGGCACTCCTCTGCTTGTCTGCTCCCCCGTGTATCTATAAACTCTCCAACTCATTATTCTTCACCTATTTGAATGGTCAGAGGGATATCCGGGGATGTTTAGAAAAGGACTGATTTCTTTAGGGCTAATTGCTGAGGTGTAAATGTGCCCGTCATGGTGAGAAGGCTGAAGAGAGCAGAGAAGCGGTGCTGCTCACAGCCCTCTGTAATGCTCTGATATGGTGGCTATGATGTGGAAATGCAAACAACTGACTTAGATGACAGAGATACTATTTGGGTGTCATTAGCCCCTGTTTCAGTGTTTCTGAGTGAGCAGCTGGGACAATGGCACGTCCCTACCTTTTACACTTCTGTTAGGAAGTAAGACCTCATGGGATGTGGATGTGTCTAGATGAATGAAACATGCAGAAACATATCTCCATTTAATTTTTATCTGCATTATTAGAAGTTGGAGTGATCTGAGCATCTCACTGAGTTCACACTTGGGCCCAGATTTGAATACTATTGTACATACTGTGAGAAACAGCACAAGCTATTGCATTCCTTTTCAGCAGAGTGGCAGTCTGAATGTTGTTCCCTCATAATCAGTTGATCTGGTTTTAATTTGCTCTGACCAAATCTCACATTTTTCTGTGAATGATTTGCATCCTGCAGGGACTATTCCTCCGCCCCCTCAACCAATGTTGCAACTAGAACAATGCTTAGAGCATTTATAGTGCTTTTTTTGCTCCTTTTTTTTTTTNNTCAACTAGAAAAATGTTTAAAAGATTTTTAGTTTTTTTTTTTTTCCTTTTTTTTTTTTTTTTTTTTTTTTTAAATAAATGGTCTCTGAACTGCTTTTTCTTTTCTAGTTTCACTGTCTATATTTTCAAGGCATGCACAGGGACCCTTGTTCACAGCTATAGCTATTTAGCTTCCTTTGAAACATGGCAGTGAGCTAAGTTTGGTTTTTTTTCCAGAAAGTGTAGGGTTTTTTAAAAAGAAATTGATCCCCTGCTCTGATAATTAGTTCAAAACCAGGTCAGGATGAGCCAAAGCTGTAAATCATATCCAGTGGGACTGCTATCAGAACAAAACTCAACTCAGCTTCTTCTATCTAGCCCAAATTCACTCAGTTCAAGATAAAAGACTTCAAAAGGTTTTACATCAACTTTAAGGTAGTGTAGAATTAGGTCCATACTCCTACATTTACTTTAGGTTATTTGATATTACTGCAGGTGAACTTGGAGAGCACCTTCTCCCTCAATCATATACTTCAGGCACAGAAAGTTACCTTAAGCTGCAGCACGTTTAGTATTTAATTAGGTTTAACATACCAGTCTTCAGTGGGAGCAAATATGATCATTTCATATTATTGCTTCTCATGGCACAGCTGTCACTGCTACCCTCTGTTGCTGTCACTGATAAGATTTATACCATTATTTGAGAATTAAGCTTGCAAAATTCTGTGGCCAGGCTCCTCATGAAGGTGTTTTGTCAATTTTACCCTTAATGACTGTATGCATACGTATACAAATACTTTATATACATATAAAATATTTTAAATTGTTGAAATAGTCTTCAAAAGCCTTAAAAAGAGTCTTAAATCAAACAAAGTGGAAAAGATAGCACAAGATATGTTTGCTGAATAGATTCTTAACTGTTTCACAGTTCTGGTGCTGAATTTATTTAAGAGATTCTCCTCTTCTAGACTTTGCTGTTGTAAAGAGATGGACATAAAGGGGGCTTATATAACAACACTGGCAAATGAAATAAAGGTGGTAGCAACTCCATTCCAGATCAGGAATCAAGTTGCACCATACAGCAAAAAACAGAAGAGAAAGAATACTGCTAGAATGAAGGAAAGAGTTGGACAAAAATATTACAAGAAGATAATCTGTGTTCACGATATGGTGCCATATGATTTTGTAAGCCAATAATGTTAATTTTCCATGATTTGTGATTTTTTTTTCTTGGTAAGACTATGTAAAGAATATAAACTTTAATCTGATATACGTTTACTAGAACACTATTGAATTTACTTGCCAAAATCTGCTAGCTTTTTGTTGCTCAGTTAAATAAACCAGACAGCCCTTGAAAAAAAAGTTTTATGGGTGTGAAACAGAAGGAAATATAGCTGCAATGTAACTGGCAATGTATATTCACCTGCAAACCTAGTATAGACATGTGTGAGTTCTCTGTTCTACACACTCAAACACAGAAACAAATAGATTTAACATGACTGATTTTCTTCTTTCCAGCAGCATCTGTACCAGCAACTCTCAGTTATCTCACAGTGTGGTGTGGACCTAACTCTCGAGGGTATTTTGTGTTGTTACTACTCCTTGGAAAAGATATTTATCTGGGTGGATATAATTTTTTCGTGATGTGCAACCCACTTTTTGCCGCATATCACCCGGTGTACTCTGAACAAAACTTCATGGGAAAAGAAGAGATTTCTCTAGTTCATGGATTTGTACCTGCAGATTATTGAAATTATTTTGCAAACAATTAAATTGCTCTTCAAAGACAACAAAAAATCTTGTCCAATAGAAAGTGTGAGGTAGCTGAAACCTGCAAGTTTGTACCAGCTCTCCACTAACAAACCACTCTGAGGGACAAATAGAACAAAGTAAATAACCATTCAAATGCTTACCTTGTGCAATGGTGAGTCACTGCACAAATGCTTTCAACATACATCCTTTTTCTGAAGCTGCCCAATTTACCTAATCATTGTTTCTCAAGTGTCTTGGATATGCATAGCTGGGGGAGATCTTAAGACATCCGCTGCAGAAATTGTCTTGCTTGGAAGAAAGTCGGCTATATTGAGACCAGCTATAAAAATATCTGTATTAAAATCTCCCAGTGAAGGACATTCCCTAACAACCATAGCTAGCTTTTTTCCCAAGTGGTAGACTGTCTTTATTATTGTAATAAATGTTCTTGAAAGCAGCATATCTTTACAGAACAAATTAAATTGAATTTTTTTCCTACCCCCAATGGGCATGAAGGACAATAGAATGGATTTCTTCTTTTTGCTTTCCTAACCCAAGAAGTCCAACTATTTCGAGCTACTCATCTTACACTGAGGAAAGTCCTTGGAAAGTGAACCAGATTTGCTTTCTCAGCCATTGTGCAGTTGCTGGCATGGTGGGTGTTAAGACTGAAGCTGTTTTTATAGCACAAAGAAATTAAACGAGCAACAACAGATTTGCGGGAGAATCTTGCAGAGCTAGGTTCATCACGCATTGACGTAAAACACACACATATTTTCACAGTATGTGAGTATCCTCATCTGCCTATTTCATCACAGTGAACTTTGGGGCCTTCAAAAATGGACTATTTATATCCTGGTTCTTTCCACTCTACAGAAACTAAACCAAGACTATCATGAGTGAATTTCATCAGTCCCAGAAATGAGTGTAACAAAAAAAATGGAACTCTTCCATTATCTCAGAGTCTCAGTAGTTTCAAGGTCATGGAATCATGGAATGGTTTGGGTTGGAAGGGACCTGGTTCCAGCCCCTCCTGTGCACAGGGAGAACTTGCACTAGATATGATTGCTCAGAGCTCCATCCAACCTCTAATCAATTTGGTGGCCTTCTCTAAGGCTTGCTCCAGCAGGTCCCTGTCCTTCCTATGCTGGGACCCCAGAGCTGGATGCAGGGCTCCAGGTGGGTCTCAGCAGAGCAGAGCAGAGGGGCAGAATCCCCTCCCTCCCCTGCTGTCCATGGTGCTCTGGATGCAGCCCAGGATACCTTTGGCTCTCTGGGCTGTGAGTGCCATGGCTGGGTCATGTCCAGCCTCTCACCCACCAGCACCCCCAAGTCCTTCTGGGCAGGACTGCTCTTGGTCTGTTCATCCCCAGCCTGTGCTGATACCGGGGGTTGTCCCTACCCAGGTACTGCATCAGTACTTGGCCTTTTTAAACCTCATCAGATTCCCATGAGCCACTTCTTGAGCTTGGCCAGGTCCCTCTGGGTGGCATCCCATCCTTCAGGAGTGTCATCAGCACCACTCAGCTTGGTGTGATCTGCAAATTTGCTGAGGATATACTTGATTCCTTCGTCTATGTCATTAATGAATATATTAAATAACATTGGTCCCAGTACAGACCCCTGAGGGACACCACTTGTCACTGATGTCTGTCAGGACTCTGAGCCATGCACCACTCTCCTCTGGATGCAACTGTCCAACTGCTTTCCTATCCATCTAACAGTCTACTCATCAAACCCATGTCTCCCCAATTTAGAGAGAAAGATGTTGCCGGTGACCCTGTAAAAGGCTTTACAGAAGTTCAGAAAAATGACATCTGTAGCTCTTCCCTTGTCCACTGATATAGTCACTCCGTCACAGAAGGTCACTAAGTTGATCAGGCAGGACTTTCCCTCAGCGAAGCTGTGCTGGCTGTCCTGAATCACCTCCTTGTCCTCCCTTTGCCTTAGCACAGCTTCTAGGAGGATCTGTTCCATGATCTTCCCAGGCACAGAGGTGAGGCTGACAGGTTGATAATTCCCAGGGTCCTGGCTTCTTCTCTTTTTAAAGCTGTGTATTATGTTTTCCTTTTTCCAGTCACCTGAGACTTTGTCTGACTGCCATGACTTTTCAAATATCATGGACAGCTAAAACTACACAGAGGAATAAAAATTCAGCCTGAAACAGGCAGTGGCAAATAGAGATGTGTCATGTTAAAAACAAAGTAAGGCTGTATTTTACTTCAGCTGGTGTGGAGGACAAACTCCTATCAACTTCTACAAAACTGATTTAGGGCTTTAGCCAGTGTACAGTTGTATGAGTTAACCTCATAAACTAAAACCACATAAACTCCGTGTTCTCTCTAGAAACATACTCACTGCTGTATTTGAACTTGCCAGGTTTTCCCTGTTGCTCCATGGAGTCTGTGCAATCACAGCCATGTCTTCATGCAGGACAAAGGGTTTCTGGTCCCCTTGGCTGGAGATCAGAGGCTGCAGGGACACCATGGAGTAACAGGGTGCGCAGAGAGCCCCATGGCTGCCCCATGGTCTGGGCTCCTCCAGTCCTTACCCTGCTGCAGTCTCACCCAAGTCTGAAAGCAGGAGAAGGCAAGAGCACAAAACAATAATGGGACACCTTAAATGCGTTAATGTCATATCCTTTTGCCATGTCTTTTAATTCTCTTTAAGAACTTAGCATGAAGTAAGTTCCTCTGAAGTTGGTCATAGCAATCTGAGAAAATAGACAATATCTGAATAGGAAAAGGGCTGTATTAAAATTATTCACTTGAGGACATCCACAACCTACTATTATGAACATTAGATTTGGGTCAGCACAGTATGTTGAAATAGTTTCCATCTATAGGAGTTTGGCTATGTACTGTCCAGTTTGCTAATCCCCAGGCATGTCTTTATCTAACAAAATATTTCATCTTCCTCTGTAGAAGAGACATTACAAATAATCCTTTAAATCAGGAATTTCTAATATTTAAAAGTTCTTTTATGATGTGTCTTCTGAGTTGCAGTTGGAAGCAGAAAAACTTGTACTAGGAGCCAAACAATTGCCAGAATTAAGCCAAGCATATTTAATTTGAAAGACGTAACTAGTCTGCAGTTTTATTCTAAAGATACAACATCACAAGACTTAGAGATGCCACCTCTTGGAATCAGGAGATTCAGACAGCAACACTGGCAACTTCACATTTATTTAATTTACTTTTTTAAAAAGTATCCTTTCTTAGAGCTATGTGTAACTGTCAGGCACTGTCCTTTCAGTTCATGCTTTAGCCACAGATATAATAAATATTTTGCACCTATTTTCTGATTTATCTCTATAAATATTTTTACTGTGTGTAAACTGCATTTTTTTCATCTTTAATTTTTATTTGTAAAGCATGAAATAAACGATTAGTTTTATTTGTATCAATCTCCGCAGTAACATCTGTGCTGTATTTGCCTAAAGCCCCATTAAAGACATATGTGTTTTGACACAGCAGTTCCTGAGACAGAATATGTACCACTTACTAGCAGCTGCAGCTACACTGGTTACTGAAAAGTAAACTAAACAAACTGAGAGCTACTTGAAGAAAGTGATTTTGATACCCTGTCTAGAGTTTTGCAAAGTAAAGTTTCAAGCTTTACCTTAAAAATAACTCTGAGTCTTATTTCCAATCAGATTGAACCCACAGTTTGCTAGTTTGTATGAGAAGAAGAACACATTTTTCAAATCCAGCTTGTCTCCATGATTTTAGAATCCCTCAGTAATACATAATAATTGTAAATGATCTTTATCTTGACGCAGCACTACTCTTGGAACAGTGCGTGATGTGATTCATGCATGGAAAGAAAGGAGAGGAGAGGAGAGGAGAGGAGANAAGAGAAGAGAAGAGAAGAGAAGAGAAGAGAAGAGAAGAGAAGAGAAGAGAAGAGAAGAGAAGAGAAGAGAAGAGAAGAGAAGAGAAGAGAAGAGAAGAGAAGAGAAGAGAAGAGAAGAGAAGAGAAGAGAAGAGAAGAGAAGAGAAGAGAAGAGAAGAGAAGAGAAGAGAAGAGAAGAGAAGAGAAGAGAAGAGAAGAGAAGAGAAGAGAAGAGAAGAGAAGAGAAGAGAAGAGAAGAGAAGAGAAGAGAAGAGAAGAGAAGAGAAGAGAAGAGAAGAGAAGAGAAGAGAAGAGAAGAGAAGAGAAGAGAAGAGAAGAGAAGAGAAGAGAAGAGAAGAGAAGAGAAGAGAAGAGAAGAGAAGAGAAGAGAAGAGAAGAGAAGAGAAGAGAAGAGAAGAGAAGAGAAGAGAAGAGAAGAGAAGAGAAGAGAAGAGAAGAGAAGAGAAGAGAAGAGAAGAGAAGAGAAAAGACTGGCTTTTTTTGCAGCAGCAGACTCACTATTTACCCACCCTAGAAATATGGGCTTGAGAGACTGGATTTTTGATCAGATAAAAAGTCAGGCCTCATATTTAACATTTGTATTTTTAATATACAAAGTGATTAATCAAGCAAGTTGATTGAGGCTGCTAAGCAAAACCCGTCTGATTTACATATAAAATTTCAATGAGTCTAGTAAAACTCTTCAGAGGTGTAGGGGAACCTTGGGAAGAGTGAGATGAAATGAACAGGAATTTAATTCATTAACAGTTTAGATCACAATTTACTGAGGGCAAGGAAAAGAGTGCAGTAGAGCGACTTACAAATATCAGTTAATGCAATTGCTCTGCTTAGATGGAAATCCTGGTAATATCACAGGGGTTCAAAAATCCCAAATAAATAATGTCTTTTTCAGAAGACATAGTTTCTTTCCATCCTAATCACTAAAATTTACATTTTCATTATTACCTGCAGTATACAAGTCAATACATTTGTGCAAACCGTAATAGAATAGTACCCAGCATAGAGTCAGAAATAAGCATACTTTTTTTACTCAGTTTGTGCTTAGATTCAAGACATTTGCAAAACAGTCTCTCATTGGGGGAGGAAAGAAAAGCTGATACATTCAACTCATAAATTAGCTGCTAAAATTTAGTCATACATAGTAAAATGTTCACCTAATTGTCACCTTGAAAAGCATTGTGATCAAGCAAATAAACCAGCATGGAAAATGTCTGGAAATACCAGGAGAAATTAATGAGAATCATCAGGAACTTACTTTGCATTGTACCAAATAACAGTGAGGTGTCTTCTGCAGCCTTCAGTCCCACATTTTATTTCTAGTATTACAGTTAAGGGTTGTTTTTCCAGGGTGGTAAGTGCGCAGCACTGCTTTTATTAGGGAATGCAGCTATTCTGGATGTGAGAGGATGACTTCAGCAGCAGAGTAAAATTTTGATGAATCAGAGAATAATTTGTGATGAGAGGAGAGTTTGTTCATTCTTTTGTGCTCTGGATGGTAAGTAATGGATTTCTGGCTAGTTCTTGTTTCATCTGGACAGGTTAATTGATACAAATTCTCTATTATCACTTTACCATGTTTCAGAATGCAGCAACACAAAGAAGAATGTACTTGCAGGCATCAAAGAAAATGTAGCTGAAATTTCTTATTATCTATATCTTGAGAAAAAATAAAATCTTAAGTTATCTGCCATTAAAAAAAAAAAAAATCTGGTGTACCTATATAATTTAAAGATGGTGTGCTGTGGAGATAAACTCCGTGGGTTAGTGAGAAAAAACATATGCATCATGCCCCGGGCTGCACAGTGAAGTGGAAATGCTGAGAGAAGTTTTCCCTGTCATCCCTTGTGGAAGAATGGAGTTGCAGCTACATGACCTGTGTTGTATTTTCCAAATGGCCAAAAATAAAGATGGGATGTAGTCAGTATGAAGAGGGAACAGAAAAAGAGATGCATGGTAGCTCCAGGTCATTGTCTTGGCTATACCTATTGCCTGAAATATTAAGAATAAAGTACTATCTATCAAAAATTCCTCCATTTTATTCTTAAAGGTGCCTTTGAGTAAATGAAGTTTTTGTGGGAAACAGCTACTTTCAGTTATCTTCTTCAGAAAAGTCAACTTTATTTTTCTCTTTTACTTTTTGGGACGGCATGACAGTGAGTCACAAAACATCTGGGTGCATCCTATAACTCAAGATACTTTTGAAAATTGAATACTGTATAATGGCATCCTGATATGACATCCAGTCCAGAAAATCCCAAGAAAAAGTGAGATTGTTTAGCAGAACACCAATGGGTACTATGCACTTCTAAAAATTTTTTTTTTCTTTAGAATATGTTTTTTCAGGAAAAAATACGATAGTTGCATTTGAATTGCTGCTTTCAATAGATGGTCTCTACCTTATTTCAGTTCTTGTAAGACTGAGAGATTCCTCTAAAGTGGGAAATTGTCAGGCTTTACTTCAATTTAGACTTATTTTTCATTTCTCCTCCAGAAACAAAAGTGGTGTAATTATGATCTATCAAATACAAAAAACTAAAATTCTGGCTGGATGTGAGAGCCAGGGTCCTACTCTGAGAAGCATTTTCAGAGCAACTCTTCAAAAGCTGATGAGCCCTGTAGATGACTTAGGGCAGGAGAAAACTTCCTAGATCCTGGCTGCTGGTAACAGCTCAAGGACCAGGACTCCTGCGGTACAGGCAAGAGCCTGTTGTGCTCCTGTATCTGGTACTCACCTCTTCAGGCTTCAGCTCACCAACCCACAGCCAGGTTGGCACCAAGAAGCATAAATTATTTTTCCCACATACCCTAAGGAACAGATCAACTGCTTTTAGGTCTGGTCTACACCAGTGGTAGGAGCTACAATCTGTAATTTTGAAAAAAAATTCAATAAATGACCCTTTCATTGATTATGTTGAAGTATGTGGTGTGATTTGCGAGAAGCTCAGGTACCCTTAGGCACAGCTCCATCTCTGAGAGGGGCCAGGCAAGGGGAAGGGCCATGGCAAGTTTCATCTGCTTAGTGTTCATTTGTTTCTGTGTATGCACCTTACCCCAAAGGCCACTTGAAAGAGTGTGACATCATGGAAGGACTCTCGTCTAGCCTAAAACCAAATCATCATTTTTACTTTCCTGAGATACTTAGGGAGATTTCTCAGCAGTGCCTTCTGTGAAAGCAACACAATTTGGAGCAATGGGAAAATGCAATCAAGTCACTTCTGACTTTTGCTGCCATCACTGCCAGTGGCTGTCTCAATTAAAATTTTTATCTTACACAAGCAAAGCTATGATACAAAAACATCACTGCCAGAACTTTTAACACGAGCAAAGCAATGTATTTTTTCTTTGTCTTATGCTTGGAAATGGTTGAGTCATGTTTTCACAAAAAATTTCATTGGAGGCAGATAAGCAGATAAGAAAGTTTACTGATTAAATATTCTGCTAGACAGCATGATAAGTGATGAAAAAATGTTTTTTAAAGCAGGCATAAGATGCTGTAGCTCCCAGATGTCAAGAAATATAGTAGTAAAATAGTAATAGTAATATAGTAGTAAAATTGTAAGGTAGTAGTAAGACACCAAAATGTTATTTAAATCTCATAATGATGCAAGGGAATGATTTTTTTTCATTAGCCCATTTTACAGAAGGGATCTTGGGATCCCTGTCCTGAGACTGGCACCAGGAAGGGCCACTTGCATCTGGAAGTGCAATGATGCAAGATGACAGAAAGTGCAACCTATATTTCATAGTTTGGCTCTGAGATTTTACACCTGGATCCTTATGTCCATCTCTTCACCTGCACAGGATGCACCACTGCTGCATGGTGTCATTTGCTCATTCAGTGCAAGTCAGCAGGTGGATTTTAGCTGATTTCCTAGAAAAAAACATTGACAACTGGCCACAGTGACTCTCTGATACAGCTGAGGTGTGACTCATGCTGGAGTCAGAAGCCTGGAAGTGGCTCCTTCCCTGAGACAGGATGTTCTCTGCTGCCAGATTTCTCTGTGAACTATTCATTTGTCTTTTGAATGGAACTACTCCTCCAATTTTTCTGACTTTGACTTTATAGTGAATGTTCTAGGAAAATAACTTTTCATCAGGCATCACTCAAAACCCAGTTGTTTTCAACAGGAAAAAAGATTGAATGAGGGTGGTACGCAAGAGAGGTACTGAAATCACACAGCCCTTTTTTTTGCACTTACCGGATCACTCATGGCAATAGCTGTTACTGAACAGTAAGAAAATAATGAACCTCAGAATGCTAATGATCTGCCTCTGTATCTCTGCCAGTATGTACAGATATTTGTCTAATCTCCTCCTAAAAGCTGGTGATGGTGATGATCATCCAGTCTCTGTATTCCAGTGCTAAACTGCCTTAGGATTAGAAGTGTTTCTTCGTGTTTTATCTGGCAGTGTATGTGGCGTATCTACTTCTCCTATTTGCTGAAGAGAAGGAAAACTGTTACCTTTCTCTTTGCTGAGTCTTTTCTGGCCTTAGGTGATGTATGTGCCAGATCTCAGGCTTCTCTTCAATAGTGTAACCCACCTCATTTCCTTTAGTGTGTTCCCACAACTCGTGTTTTTTTGGTTCTCTGGGTGCCTGAGCGCTCTCCTCTGCACTCCTCTCATTTGCACCAAGCTATTACAGCTTCCCAAACAGGACGTGGTGCTGGGGCCCTGCCAGTTCTAAGTAGAGCAGAAGGATTTCTTCTCCTCATTTCTTCTCATTTCCAACTGGAAATTTGAATTTTCTTTGTGGTATCATGATGGGGACTCTTGTTCTGCCTGTACTTCACAATGATCTTAAGATTCTTTTCTTCAGCTTGTTGTTGTTCCCATGCAGTTGACAATTGACTGCATAGGGTGCTCTGCAGGTCTCTGGTTCGTCTGAGGTGTTTTGATTTCTCGTTGTCTGCTCCAACATGACAACTGTCTGTGCAATGAACCTGCTGTCTGTTCTCCTGCCCAGTTACCAGCAGAGAATGCTCAACAAGACTGGACCTTCGACAGTTGTCTATTGCTCATCTTGCTGTTATCTTCTTTAGAAATATATATATCCATATCTATGTCTATATCTATCTATATATATATGGCAAGCCAGTAACAGACATTAAATCAGGTGGTCTGCGTTGCCTTCATTCTAGCTTTTATGAAAAAGCCCATTAGTGTCCTTTTCAATGTTTTAGTTCAAGAATCTTGAATTTTCAGAGTTAACTACTCCCCAGTTTGGAGGTGGTTTTGGTCAGGCTTTTGGGTTTTTGTGTTGCTTTTGTTTGTTTGTTTGTTTGTGAGTTTTTGATGTTGTTGTTGTTAGCTTGGTTTGGTTTTTCTTTTTTCTTTTTTTTAAATTCTAATCCTAGTTTGCCAGATTTATGTGGTTTAAAAAAAATAAGACTCTTGAAGGACATGCTCTTTAATTGCTCCTAATGTTTGTAGTTTGAAATATTACACTTTTGTCATTCGTATTAGACAGATGGTTCTACTGAATCTCCTTAGTGAATATTGATATAAAGAAGACAATAAGGGCTTTGGCTTTCTCCATGTCATTTGGCAATAGCCTTCTCTCCTGCTGAATATATGGCCAGTGTTCATATTGGTTTTCTTTCATCTTCCAGAACAAATTTCTTCAGGTCTCTCATTAGCTGTATCTCTGTTGTGACTTGCCCTTTCTGGTTTCTACCATACATAATTATTGATACATATCCTTAGCAACCTCTCCTAGTTACTCCTTCCTGCATATTTGCTTTTTGTGTTTGACCTTGGTGAAAGGCCCCTCTGCTCCTCCATCCTGCCTGTGCAATGGGGAAAATGATACTGCTCCCACTTCTTCAGAAGACTAATAATTCTTCATAACTTCTTTATTCCCTTGCAATTGTTTCTCTAGCTCTTGTGAGTGAACTTTTTAAACTCTGTTCTTGGAGGCAAATTCTTTCTAAATTTTTTTCCCTTTTCTGCTCCTATTTATTTTTTCTTTTCCAAAAATTACTATTTGATTATTTTTCACTCAGTCTTGCCCTGATTTTCTTCTACTCCTCTGTTAGAATACAAACTAGGATACTGTTTTTACCATCTATGACAAAATGCTCACACATGTTCCAAGTACTCTTTGGATATTTTTTCTGACAAATGTTCTTTTCAGATGTCTCATTTTACATTTATCACCTGTGTGACAGTGCAGCAAAGCAAGTATTAGTGGAACAAGAGGGAACATCTGTTATATTTGGCAGCCATGATATATAGTAGAAATGTGAGTAAATTTCTTATGAACAATGCCATAAATTCAGGCAAATTCAGCTGGAAGTATCAAGACTCTTTAAGCAAGTATTGCAGAATAAGACTGGACAGAGTAATAAAAATTTCAAAACTAGACAAAGCCTGAGCTGAGGAGGAATAGGGTGAAATGTACTGGTGCTCATGGTCAGTACTTTCCAGGATAAAGTTCCTGACCCCCTGAAATACAGGGCATAGAAAAAAAGAAACCAGGCAGTGATGTTGTACAAGTACACTGAGCAGTTATGGGGAAGTTCTGAACAAAGGGCATGAGTTTTTCCGGTGTCACATGCCTGCTATTAAATCCTAATGTATCAGATGGCTAAAATTAGAAAAGAAAGTAGTTTTGCAATGCTTCTTTAGTAGGTCATGCATTTGTTTCATATGTTGGCTGACACAGTAGCCCAGTTAGTGGTGTGTGACAGTTTCTGGTCTTACAGGTAATTGTACTAAGGCATCACCACAGGTTTCAGTTCATATAATCTCTCCACTTCACATGGCTTGCTTTTAAGGTTTTAAACTCCATGAAACCTAGTCACAGGGAGGAATTATTAATTTTATTAACAGTAAGTATGATGAAAAAGAGGCATCAATTGGAGGACTTGGAAATAATATTCTTCAAAAATTTTTATTAAAATTCGTAAAAAGTTTTAGATTCATCAAAATATTCCATTTGATCTCAGTCACATCTAATCTGAAAGTATTGAGCAGTAATCACAACCGCAAGATTTTGTGAAGCAGTTACTGTGAAGTGCAAAGTCCAGCAAATTAATTCACATATACATTGCCCAAGTTGGCAGAATATTTCTGACTTTTAACTTTAAATAAATTATGTGTGGAACAATTTCAAGGTGCTTAAAGAGGGAGGGAGATTCTGAAGAGGAGGGTCTGATCTCTCATATTCAAGAGCCAGCCTACAAGCTTTCCACTATTCTATTTATCCTAGCTCATTTCGGCAAGAAGATATATATACTCAGAAAACTATTTTTATGTCATAATTCCAGAACAGCCTGACTCAGTTTTAGCAAGTCTCTCTAGCCACATTCCCAGTTTAGCAGCCTATATCTATATTTATTTAATTCCTTTCACTTTGATATAGCAGAGGGATACATTTGTTTTTAAAGGTAATTTGACCTTGAGTACTTAAGTATTAGATGGTGGTTTCTCACCAGGTAAAGTACAAAAAAATAGCTATGTGACACTGCTTTTAATTTCAATTACATAAAGTACATGTAAGGCACTGGAAAAGTGTTTCTTGTTATCTCCTCACTTACATTTAAATATTTATGCCCAGGCATCTGGTCAAATCGAACATGACAGCAGCATCAGTGGCAGTTTTCCAAAGCCAGTACAGAAATAAAATATTTTTAAGGGAAGCACATTTGAAGGAAAAAGAAGTTAATTTACAGGGGATTTTCAGAAATATCTCATAGGAATCAGTAACACAATGTTCATATGTAGCTGCTAAGAAAACTTTCCTTATAACGGCTGAGGCCATCACAATCTTTAATGATATTTACCCACATTTATTGTTCTTATAAGCTAAGTCAGTGCAATTAAAGATAGGAACCTGAGAAAAAACATTGTTCAGTGTTGCTTTTATTTTATTATGTTGTTTTGCAGTATTTGGTATTTTCCTGGAAACGTCCCAGGTCCTGGAAACAACACTAAAAGGATTACAAATAAGAACTTTAAGAACTTGATCATGCTATGTGATGCAAAAAAAAAAAAAAAACCAACCAAAAAAACACCAAAAAGCCTCTATCATCATAAAACCCCAGAAGACAAATAACAGACAAGCTTTCTTCTTCATTTCCTTATATTCCTTATTTTTTTTTAAGGGAAGATGAAATTATGTTAATGAGTTTTTGAATGCTTTGATGAGGCATCTCTTGTGATTGAAATGAAAGATCAGTAAGAAAAAGTCCCTATTTCAAGTTATTTTTTCCTTCAAGTCTGTTGAGGCCCTGAAATAACATCGTGTTTTACAATCCTAATTTCTAACGAAATTGTGTGGTCATAGAGTAGCTCAGGCTTCCAGAGGTCTCTAATCTATCCGTCCACTCGAAGCAAGACAATCTTCAAAAAGTTCTTTTGGTGCCTTATGCACATGAATATCGAATATTGTCACGGATGGAGATTGCAAAGTTTCTGGACAACCTGCTCATGCTCAGCCATCTTCTCTGTGAAAGTTGGTTTCGTTTTTTTTGTTGCAAGATGGGATTATTGCCCTTTGCCTTTGTGTGCACCTGAGAGAAGAATCAGTCTCGCTCATTGCTGTAACGACCCATTTGGCCTGAAGACAACAATGAGGCTCCTCCCTGAGGGAAGTAAGCCCAGCTCCCCTGGCCTGTCCTGGCCTGACATGTCGTCACTGCAGGGGAGTTCACTCGGCTCGCTGTAGTTTCTCTTTGTTTCTCGTGCACTGGGTGCCGGAAGTAGGCAGTGCTCTGCAGGGGCTGCAAAGCTGAGGTTAATTGGAATATCGTGGGCTAGATGTGGGCTCACTAGTACGGTCTGCATGCAGGATCAGGTTCTTTAAGGCTTATGAATTTCTATTTGTACTTGGAACCAATATGCCATTTGCAGAGTTATGTTTTCTCCATAGGTTCTAAGCAAAATCTAACACTCTTCATTTGGTTTTACAAGTAGGTTAAGCTTTACAGCTTCATTTCTGTCCTTATTTGCTTCCCTTGGAGGACTTTGATGAGGAATATTCAGGTAGTTTGAATCTACATGAGCTGAAAAAAATGCTGGTTTTAGTACAGATGCATTCATACCAACAACATCTAAAAATCCACCCACACTGAAACTGCAGGTTTCACTGTTCGCCTTAAACATGAGGCAATCACCCATGAAAACTGAAAGATACTCAAAGTTTTTTATTGAATTTCTACCTCTCAGCCACCACAGATAATCGTGGCAGCAGTTTACTGTTTGTCTAACCTAAAGTAGGTTCAATGATAAAAACTATAGAGTATGGATAGGAAAACTGGGCATGTATTCCAGAAAAGGAATATAAAATTGTTTGGACAAGTTAAGATCACATGCCCCTCTAGATGATCTCTGAATGATGCAAGAGTTTTACACTAGAAATGTGGAAATAAAGCTTATTGAAATGAGCATAACAACTTAGATTAAATTATTAACGTTATAACGTAAACCACCCATTGAATTCAATCAAAATTTATTCTTTCCTGTAGTTACTTTTTAACCCACACATCTGTTTATGTCTTCATTTCTTGGTGGCATTTACTATCTAAAGAGCCAAAACAGTGGCAAGAAAGATATTTTCATATATTTCTGACTTAGCTAAAGCAGGAAACACTGAAAATACTGCAGGAGATTCAAATATCTCATGTAATTTCCAGTTTGGCTGACCAAAAAGCTGGGTTGATCACACAGTCTGAATCACTAAACAGAGTGTGATTGTCACTCATTGTTCCTAACAAGTTGCACTCTCGTTAAACAATCATTGACTCATTTGGTTGACACAGCTAGAGATTTTAAATAGTTCTTGTTGTGGCAGTTGCACGTCCATGGTTATGAAATTGTTTGTGACTTGCTCTGTTTGACTGCTTGTTTTTCATTGCTTGAGCTGGGTGATTTTTTACTGGATGCAAGCTGGTACTGTTTATTCCTTTTATCCAAATGACTGACACTTTGAGATTTCTGAATGGGAATTTGACCAGCAATATATGTTATCAGATGCACAGTAGGCTGTTCTGAAGCTGATGAAAGTTCTTGAATGTATTAACTTATTAATTGTGACCCCATAAATCATAGATAAATAAGGTCTGTGATTAGACACCTTCCAATTCTCATATTCCAGACAGTCTTTGGAGACACCACCAGCACCAGAACTTATCTCTGTTTATCTGAATCACAAGGCCCATTCTGCACCTTAATGGAAATAATTTGTACATCCATTTAGCTATCCTGGAGAAATGGATTGGAACACTTCACTCTGCAGCAGTGAGCCAGCACCAGATGAGATATTCTGTGCTCCTGTCTGGATGGCATGCTTTGATGTTTGCCAGACGCTTTGAAGTCATCCTCACTCCTGGTCAGGTTAGCGTAAAAGCAAGTAAAAGCATTTTATTTTCAAAATCCAAACACAGCCAGCATGGTTATAGAAGTAACAGGGATTACTAGAAATAAAAGTAAACCATGCATGCATTTTTTTTTCCAGGGCTTTCTTTGAAGTCTGGTTGCTGCTAGCAAGCTGTTTAGTAAGTCTGCAAATCTCTGGCACACATTGCAGTCTTTAAATCTTAAATAGAATATAGTAGTTTCAAGGGCAAAGGGGCATTTTTAATCTAGCGTCTTCTTGGGTTAATCAAGGATTCATTCAAACTCACATCCTTTGCTCTTCCAACCCTCTTTTTTCTCAAGTGAAAACATAAACCTTTTCTTACTTGGGAGACAGATTTCTTAACCATCCTTGTGCTTAGTTAAACAACTAATAAGTTATCCACCTCTATAATCCATCAAGGTTTCATTCTGGCCAGTGGATATTATTAAAATTTTCACAGCATTTCACACGTAGTTCTTCATGAAGGACATGTAACAACAACAATGCTTGCATGCAAACACCAAATGTATTTAATGCCTGTGGCTCATTGCAGGCCCTTATTTTTGGTATGAGCAGATTAAATCTGCCAATAATCAATAATATTAAGAAGATAATTCCAGGTATCTGACCCTCTAGTATCTTTTCTGAACATACTTGCATGCTGGCCTGATTACACCATGGTTTTCAAGTCTGTCTCTGTTACAAACTGGGTAGTGCCTTCTTGGGGTTGAGCCCTCTTGGAGGAAAAATCTGCCACCTGTGGTACCACAAGCAGTTCAGCAACCTGATAGAGCTTCCCACACAGCTCAGAAAGTAAGGCCTTGCCCAAGGAAGCTGGTGTTTAGTGAATCTGTGGCCATGGTATCTAGAGGCAGGCAGTAACTGATAAATTTGAAGTGTGCACCAAACTACCACCACCAGTGGTGTGGCAACTTCAGGGGGACGTTCAGAATCACAGTTCATTCAGGACTGTTGACACTAAAGTTCAAGCACAAGAAGTCTAGAAGATTTTTACTCTATGTTCTCCCAAATTCATGATGAAAGGAATGCAAATAATAAAGTACGTATCTCTTGTCATTTATGGGTATGGGCTTTTTTAGTTGTGGAAAGGACTGGCTAATGACAGCCAAATTATTGTGTCTTTTTTAGTATCTTCATTACTCAATCATTCGCACTTCAGCTGTCCTTGTGAAATTGTATGCACTTTGTTTTTGCAGGCTACATACAGAAGGAACCTTAAACAAACTTGTGCCTTTCATAATGTGCCTCTGCCAGCATTTAAAATGAAGTGATTCATCTGATGGATCATTTAAATTGACTTCAATAAACAGAAATTTCCAGTAAAACATGGAAATAGAAATGGGAAAGCTCAATCAGCAGCCTAGAGTTTTCCAAAGAGGAAGAATATAATTTTATGTGTTTTCAACTGTAGCATAGCATCTCCTGGAAATATCAGGAGATATAACAGTAGAAAAGTTACAGATCATATCTTCTAACTTTCGCAAGTATAAGAGTTACATCATTATAATTTAGAGGCAAAATATGACTGAGCAGTGAATTTGCCTGGATGGCTGGCCACTGTCTTTCCTATAGGCAGGTGAAAGATTTATTTTAAAATTCTCATTGGTTTTTTGGTTTGGTTTTGGTTGTTTGTTTGTTGTTTCTAAAACTTATGTAACTATTAGCAGCTAAACATGGAGAGTGTGAAGAGTATGAATTCTGAACATCAAGAGGACCATTAAATTGGGATTTTTTTTTGCTATCACATACTAAAACCTTCAGCTCACTGCAAACTTGCAATTTGAGCTTTGGTGTTGCTGAAACGGCAGGATAGAAACTTGCATTCATCACCAGTGTCCTCCTCACTGTGCTGGACACAGAAACTGCCCAGGACTCATCTGTTGAACAAGAACATCTCCTAATTCCACCCCATCATGATAACTCGGTCAAAGAAGTCAGCCTGCGCTCTGTCAATCTGTCATCCCTTATCAGATATAATGAATATATCTGGTTTTGGTGACACATATTTTGATGATTCTGCTGGCCCTTCAGTTCATCCATCTCCGGCATTAAACCTTTGGACAACTTCTAATCTACTTACTCAAGGGCCTAAAAGCTCAGACGAATTGACTACGAAAATTTCTGCCTCAGCTCTCTGACAATGCACAGCAACTCATTTTTCAGTTGCATTACACTGGCATGTAAATACACAGAGGGTGACCAGGGAAACTGGGACCTCGCTGGCTCTGCAGATTCCAGAGTGGCTGTTTGCAGATGCCCATATGGTGCTCTCTGGCTGATATTTGTTGTCAGTGATCTCTGAGCATGAAATGTAAATATAAACTAGACTATATTCTGAGACTAGAAGGTGTATTTTACATAAATTTGGTCAAAATGTCCTCAGAAATATTCTGTTAGTTCTTGCAGTTCTTTGTGTGGCACTGTTTGCTGTTATCTGGGTTTGGTATTACCCTGAGCGTGTCAGATGATAGATGAAAAAATGAAAAGGCTGCACATGCAGCGCTCCATTGCTGTACTTTTTGTATGCTTGGAAATGGGCAGCATGCCCAAGAATACTGCAGCACATCCATGCAGTCAGCGGCCAAGCCTCTCACCACATACTACTGCATTAGATTTGAGGTACATTCTCAGGTACTTTGCTTTGTTCTCTGTGGTCAAGCTTATTTTCATCTACTAGGTTTAGTCTTACTTAGATAGCAGCAGAAAAAACAGAGAAAGAAGGTTTTTGTTTTTCCTGGCCCTATCAAATGAATATAGAGGGCCAAATTATCAGCAAGGAAAAGACCAGCAAAGACAATTAAGCTAAGAGTTTGATCCAATACACCTAATAGAAACGTGATCCTGGGAAGTGGATAATGTTGATCCTGCTTAATGGGAGGAAATTAATAATTTGAATCATATTTTGTACCAAAATTATGTGGTTCAATGAAGAAAAAAAGCTTATGTTATTAAATAAACTGAATTATTTGTAAAGAGGTTAACTGAATAGTGTATTACAGTTCAGTTTCAATTGATCAGATTTCAGGGTTAGGCAGGCTGTGTTTCCAAATGGTCCTTCACACAGCCCAGTCCGAAGTTTTTGATAAGGACAATGGGCACTAGATCTGCATAGCTGAGTTTTAGCTACTGGTGTTTCTTCTCCCTCACCTGTGGGAAGTGGTTCTGCACCTTCGTGGGAGCTAGGACATACGTGTGTCTATGTCCCTAGACCTACGGACATGTCCTCTTTTACCAGCGTAGGTCAGAGGAGGGATTGATCCCTCAGCTTCAGTGTGACAGCAGCAGGGCTGCACTGCTCCTGTGCCATGGCATTTTGCAGCCTCATGGATTCATCCCACACTGCCTGTATCTCTGCAGCTGCTGCAGTGACCATCCCGAGCACCAGCCCAAACAGCAGAGAAATGCCTTCACCTGTTTCCTCCAAAGTAGGCGTGAGGTATGGAGGTGTGAGGTGACAGCTCCTTTTCTCTCCGCATGCTCAATCTGAAAGTCTCTGACTGAGCAGTTTCCTTCAATCCCCCATTTTGTGAAATATGTACAGTAATAACTGTACAAGACAGGCAAGGTCTGATCTTACTTTCTTCTGCTTTTCAGTTCTGAGCAAGATGCAAATTGAAAGGTTAAGCATGTGGAGTATTTTAAAAGTAAATGTTTCAGAAAGGTTTGAGCTGCATGTGCCATCCAGCCATTCCAGGTAAATATTTCATAAACCAATAAGATGAAAAGTATGCAGAGGCTTCAAAGTTTTTAAAAATTAAAATATTCTATGGGAAATTAAAAATTGGGATATTGTTACAGTTCAGCTTAATTTTTTAACACCTATGGACCTATTTTGGATGCTGGGTGACTTCACATTGAAAATCTATGATGTTTCTAGATTTTTTAGACAATATCTTGCTAATAAAAAAAATTGTGATCACATCAGAAACTGTAGTTATGGTAGTTCTTTATAGAAAGGATATTCAAATTTATGATTTCCTTTAGTAAAATAATGATTAAATCCAAGGTTCTTTTTCAGTTTTGAAAAAAACATAATTTTCAGAAACGTCAAGCAACCACCCATACTATCTTCCAGAATATTAGACACTGTTTCTTTTTTATGTATAACACAGTTTGGGAGGTAGGATCTGCTTCAAAGTGGACTTGAAAGGGACTTTGAAAGTGTCCTTTCGTTTGTCATTTTATGAACAGTGAAGAACATCCTCTTTGATGTTTTTCTTTGGAAATACTAGGATTGTTAAGTGTTTTCCTACCTGATACTAGTTCATTATTTTTACCTAGTTAGTAAATTTAGATCAGTATTATATACTGAAGTGAATCAATGAACCATTTTGACACTCAATTTTATTGTTCTTCATTACGCTGGGAGAAACTGTAAGGAGTTTTTAGGAATTTTACTGTTACCCGTCAAGCCTTAGTTGAAGTGGCAAAAATATCACATATTTTTTGGAGTGGTTAAACAGTCAAAAACAAAGGGTTGTGCACAGTCCAACAAAAAGTCAGGTTTCCTGTCAAATTGCTCAATTGTATTCTCTTTAGTCCATCATGACATCATCATTCAGCAGTCCCCCTGTCATCACACAGTCTTGAAAGAAAGACAGAATCTGAATTTATATTGCAAAAAAAACACAAGACAAGTAAAAGGAAGACTTGTGTTTTTTTGGGAAAAAGAAAAAAAAAATCAAACCGAACATGTTTCAGAACAGATTTGTCTGTTACAAAGACACAAAAGGCTGCTTAGGTCCAATTCTTGCTTTTTTCTACCACTGGAGAATTCCAAATTGCATGCAGTTTTTCCTATATGAAGTGCCCTGACTGTGGAATGAAAGTCATATATCATGCATGGGCAGAGACACAGTGAAGTCAGTGAGCTCTGTGTGGGTGTGCAATAGATCACAGCCCAAAGAACCATATTTCAGGGCCTGCTCAGGGACTGTGTTGCAATGAGGTCTGGGGATAAGGGTGTGCTGGATGCTTCCTGCCTTTGATCACTGCTGATCTGCAGTGGCTGCCAAGCCTGAACAAAGAGGCAGAGCTGATGCAGACCACAGTCTCAGAGGCCAGCTGCAGAAACCAGAATTATGAGAATTTGGGGAATTCTCAGTATTTTTTTCTTTAGGCATAGAAACTGGGCAAATAAAACTAGCAGCTGCTGTGACAGCAGAAGATGGCCAAAGGAAAGAAGATGCAAATCAAAAAAACCTGGCTACCGAAGCTGGGCTAGTTTTCTGGCTGAAATTGTGAAAGTGTAAAAACTAAGGAATGTGTCCCACAGAAGAAAACACTTGAAAACTATGATCATAGGCTGGAGATCATGGTGAGGTTTGAATGGAGATTTGAAGACATGATAAGGCCAAAAGGGAAAATTCCACAGAGACACAGTAAAATTGCAACATCTGTTGATCTAAAGCACCTAAGAGCACCCCATGAAGGGTGCTGTTTTATTTTAACAAAATTAAAAAGTTTTGGCCCACTGCTCCTGTATTAACTTTTTTTAAAATATACTATCACTTTTTGTATTCACAATTTTCAGCCAAAATATCTAGATGGCCAATTTAAATACTTGTCTCTTGTGCCAGTGTTATTCTGTAATAAAAGTAGCCCTGTTCTCTCTTAATTTACTCTTCATTAGAAATGTATGGACAGCAAGCGTAGTCATAATATTCATTCAGCCTTCATTTTCCTAGATTAGCCAAGACTTTCTTTTTCTAGTGTCTTCAACTGAGAGTTGAATACCTCTGACCACCTTAACAGTCAGGCTCTCAGTTTGTTCTTTTTGAAACTTTATTGAACGTGGCTTCCTGGAGCACAAATAAGCAAATTATTATCAGTACCTTGCTCAATTTAAAAAAAAAAAAATCTCTCTGGATAAATCCTGACAAATATCTTGCCTTTTGTAATAAATGCATTATTTTGACACTTCACTGTTGTCCTACGGTCTACTCATATCTGTGTTTTTTCTTCTCCTGAGATATTCCTAGCCAATCACAAGCCTCTCTTCTTTGGTCATGTGTTATATTCCTAGGTCTTGCATGTCCTGGAAATAATTAATTTCCACCCATCTGTTACTCTAGCAAAGTATGGAGTTTGTTCTGTGCATGCTCGCACCTTTTGAGTTGAGTTTTTAATGCGAATATTTAACAGTGTCTGTCATGTGGCTGAGCATGAAAATCTCCACTTGGCATTCAGACAAATATCTTCTCTTTGAGCTATACCAGCTGTCCTTTCCTCTTTAACATTTCCAGTCCTGTATGTCTGCTAAAAATTACAGCCTCTAACTCCTTTCTCCTGTCCTTCACACTCTTCCCTTCTGCTGCCAAATAAGCTTCCTGTCTAGCAGCACTCTTGTCTTGCTTTCGTTCCTTTACCTTGGAAAATCCTTGTTTTCCTTCCCTTCTTCTAACCAGAAGCTCAATCCACTCTCAGAGTTATTTCACCTTCCTCTCCTGCCCTACTTTTGATGATCCCTGTGTTATGGAGCTCCTGCTGTCTGCATCAAGCAGCTCTCTTACCCGCACCTGAAAAACCTGAAATTTGTTTTTGAACGACTTTCAGCACATCCATCACCCACTTCTCTCATCATGTTGACAGTTTTAAAGATGGCAAATTATGATATCACCCATCAGATGAGCTGCCTCTCTATGAACAGATGTCTTAGCCTTCCCTTATCATCAGACTGTTTTTCATCTCTTCTGTTCCTCTAGTCCACTTCCTTACCCAACGGTCAGTTCCTGTCCCTTTTTTTTCATTTCAGGCAAGTCCTTTTCCATTTGCTGCGAAGTTAAACTCACTTGTTGCTGATCTGAAAGAGTACTAGTCTCTTCTGGTCAGCTTTTATGTTCGTGCTCCTTCTTCCCAAACTTATATCCTGTTTTGTTTTGGCCCTTTAGGCAGAAATCGTGTCATGTATTTCTATTCCCTGCCTACCTGGAGCCCCTCTTCCACAGCTTTGAAACACAGGGTTTCAGAAGGTGCTATGGGTATGAGCAGATCTGTCCTAGCACAGGGCAGCTCACCTGGGATGTCTGACTCAGTCTAGCAGCTCTTGGAACAAATTACCCTCTGTGACCAAGGTAGTGCAAAGACCCTTTATCCAACTCCTCCCCAGTCAGCAGGATTGGGCAAAGGTGCAGCAACATTGTGCCACTGGTTTTTGAGATCCAGGCAGCATGGGCAGGAGAGATTGGGAGCAAACAGCCTCAACACCACCACACAGGTGCGTCTGCTGCACACGTGTGACAGTTCTGGCATATCTTCCACTACTATGCTGCTACAAAACAGGATTAAAAATGTAATCTCTCAGTTAAGTTCAACACTGAAACCACATTTATACTTTTTGTTAAAAAATGCTTTAAAAATCTGATCTTTATAGCCATCTTTCCCTGTAGTTTTCTGGTGGTTGATCTTCATATTATTTACATTATGAAGGACAAGGGTAAATACTCCATTATGGTCACCATCAAGTGTTTTAGGATTTTTTTTCTCTTCTGTTAGTAAATTGATATGATGTGTGTTTGTTATGAGTCAGGGGATAGATTAGCTGTCCAGAGATTGCTAACGGATTATCTTTGCTTTGTCTTTACTACTTCAGAAAAGCAGCATAGTGACAGTAAGGACAACTACAACACTCTGACACTCAACGTAAATCTTTGACATAGATTGTAAGTGAATGGCAATGAATCACTAATTCTGTGTTTTTGAAGGTTAGATCACTTTCTTTTCACAGCTAATTATAATTACCACCTTTTTAATTAAAAAGTCTGGACCAAAACAAGTCTTTGTGAAACTCTGCAGTGTTGTTAGCACCTGAGCAAAAGCAGTCTAAAGAGGCAGAGGTCAGGCTCTCAGAATCAGGGTGAATGTCTTCATTATTTCTTCTCCAAGTGAGAAAAATATTAATGCAAATATTGTCTCCAGACCACTGAGACAGCAGGCTCAGTCATAACATCCCAGTGGCAAAATAGGAAACCTATGAAGCTGTAAATACAAGCTTCTAAAGAGCATGTGACTCAGAGCTGATGCAAAGATTTCTAATTTCCTGGGTGAATAGGCAGTGTGGTTTCAGCAACATTCCTTCTAGATCCACTTCAAGTTTAAGGCTCTCCAAACTAGAAATGCCACTGAGAGAGAAACAATAAAGCTTTGTGGAGTAAAACGCACATCTAAAGGTACCTTTCAAGGAGGACTGACTTTTTCACGCAATATGGTATATTACTCCATTACTTTGAATAATGTTGTCCTAGTCTTTCTTTGACATGCTGTTATGCTTTGTGTCACTCTGGAGAGTATGACTTTAAAATCCACCATACATTTAGTGTAATTAAAACAAGTCATCATTACTTGAGGAATATCTACTTTAAGAATATCTATTTAGGAAGAGAAAGTATTGTGGTTTATACCTTTATTAATATTTCATCTCAGTCTAGAAATCTTGATGTTGGAGCTGTAAAAAGCACCTAGATAAGACAGTGACTCAGCTGGCAAAGTTTCCAAAAGACTCAGGCTATGATATCCCCAGACAAGAATAATCATTCTAAAATAAATATATAAAAAAAAAATTAACAGGAAAAAACCCTAGTGGATAACATTCATTGTTATTTATGTAAAACTTCTGACCAATTTGAGAGATTAAACTTCTGATTTTGAATGTGTTGAAGGCTGCTTTTGCCTTTTAAAAGGAGTTATGTACCTCATTCAGAGGAACTTCTCTCAAAAAAAAAAAGAGGAACCGAACTTATGGTTTGATATCTTATGTTTAACTTACCTCAATCCCATGTTAGGCAAAATCAAACTGAAGCAATTTTTATTTGTGTTGTGAAATGCATCCTGAAATTACGCTATCTTTCACCCTTCTGGAGTAAAGTGTCATATAAAAAAGCTCTATTTGAAAGACAAAAGCATGGATTCTTTCTCTGGCTCTGAAATTCAATTGAAGAGGACACTTTTTGGCAGAAAGTGCATTTCTGTGAAAAAACCAAATATATGGCCTTTCAGTAGGTCAGCGTTTTTTGTACACTGGAAGTGCACAGGACACCACCCTTGTGTCTTTCCTTAGCACCATCAGGAGTGACGTGTTGGGACATAATGCTTGGAAATGACAGTGAGTGCTGGGGCTTACGTTGGCTGTCACAGACGTAGGCAGCCATCCCCACTCCTGTCACCAGAATGTGGAAACAGAGGCGAAAGAAAAAAACCTGATTAGCAAGAAGTTATAAAAAGAGTCAAGAAAAGCAAACACTCAAAACAAAAGATGGCCTCTGCTATAGGTCCCAGAGGTCACGGTTGTTAGCACAATGGAGGAAAGAAATCATAGAGGTAATTTGCTTTATTAATTTTTGGCCCTCATTGCAAATTGATTCTAGATACATCTGCTCATTGAATGAAGAAAAAAATGTATTTTGAATGGTTTAGAAGCTGTTATTAAGCTTCAGTCAAACATATCAAGGCACTGTTAATTTCCTATCTTTGTCAGGACTACAGAGCTCTGTTATTCAAATAATAAATGTCTTGGACCTCTCTTTGTTGCTTATAAGGTTAAGGATGAGGGTTGATGTTTTTTCTTTAATAAAATACTAGTATTACACCAATATATAATTATTTTATTCATGCTAAATGATCATTTTAAACTCTGTTGAGTACTTTGAAATGCTCGAGGCATTATTTCTAGTTTGTGTGAAGTAAGCACGTTGTCTTTTGTTTTGTTACAATGCAGACACAGAGGGTGGTGGCTGTGGGGTTGCAGCCAGTGATGGGCAATTCATGCAGTGCAGCTAAAGTCCCACTCTCACTTGAGTAACACATCTCAGTCACACTGGCATGAACTTTGGGATCTGTCCAAAGGTTTTGGAGAAACAAAGCAGAACAAGTAACGAAGTCTGGGGTAGTGTAATAAACCTTCATGTAAACACAACTCTTCTGCAGCTGCATCTGAGCACAGTTAGTCAGAACCAGTTCAGGTATTTCTGCCTGTGTCCATGTCCTGCCATTTGGGTGACTCAAGCTACCTCTGGAACAAAGCTTCAGGATAGAAGTGTCACCTAACCAGGCTGATGAAAACGCCAGGTTATCGGCAGTGCTGAGGTGTCTCAGACGCTGTCAGTGCTGGGAAACAACCCCTGCTTCTCTTCATCAGTCAGGACAGGATGACTGGAGGCCTCAGCCTGAAGTCACTGATGGACATGTTTTTTCCTTCTTTTTAATTAAAGATGTTTTAACAGACCATGGTAATGGAATTTATACTTATGCAATCACTAGATTTAATTTATACAAAGATCCTCTCTGTCAGGAAAAATGTGGCAAATAAAATAGCACCAATAGGAGGGCTTTTGACTGCAAGAGGTGATAGGTCTGGATTAGAGGCTTCAAGCAAGAAACTGCTGGGAGCTTTTCTTTTTTGTTCTGAGAAATATCCTCAGGAATTTTACAGGTTGGTATGAAGACTTGGAAATGGAGTTCATTGGCAAATGACAAGAGTCCCAAGATCTCTCTAGGTCTGCCTAGGGAAAACACGTTCTTGTATTCAAAGCAGAAGGCGGCCAAAATGAAGGAAAGGAACACAGTGCTGGAAACTGCACTCTAATTATGGAGATTTTCCCAAAGGTACCTTGTTTGGTGAAGGGACCTCGCCCTCTGAGCCAGGGAAGAGAGGAGACAGATTGCTTCATACTTCATCTGTCAGGAGCCAGCCAGTATCCTAGGGATAAGACCAGGAAAGCTTCAATCAGCCAACAGTAGCTCTCCAGGGCTCAGCCATATAAGGCAAGCTAGCATGGCTTCCCAGTCCTCTCCTATCCCATATTTCTGAGGTCCAGCTCAGACCTGGTGTGACCTCAAAAGAAGTCTGTCCTGGCCAGGTCTCAGCTCTGTCCACTGTATGAAATCAGCCCAGCTTTCAAATCCTTTCATAGTCAGTAAGTGTAAGAGCAGCAACTTAGTGTGTCATGGCAATTTGCTTTTTCTAAGGGAGGAAGCAAGGAAGAGAGGAGGAAGGGAAGGAGCACAGCCCAGAGAGATAACTTTGCTTGGGCACCAGAGGATACAAGCCAGAAGGTACCCTGTTTGTCAGTGCTGAAATGCCACCTTTTGAAACCTATTGCACAGCAAATGGCATCAGCACAGGAAACTCCAGCAAACAGGTCTCTGATGCTTCCTTTGAACTTTCATTTGCTGTGGTGGACAGCATCACAGAGAAAAATAGAATCAGCTTAAGCTATTTTCTTTGCTTCCTTCCAGCTGTGCTAACCTTAATGCTGAGTCACGTATTAGTGTTTCTTTAACCAGAATGCCACCAAAGTAACATTCTGTTCCCTGCTGCCACAGCAGAGTGCTTCCAGAGGCCAGATTTAAACCTTTTATTCCCAGGACAATTACCTGAGGAAGGTTTCAGTGGCAGCGTGGAAGCAGAGAGTTGATACTGCTGTCCATGAAACAGAGACCAGAGTCAGTCCTGTGTTAGACCTCAATGCTTAGAAGGTACCATCAGCCCAACACAGCTTGGTGTTATATTCTTGCTGTGCAGATTGACTTCAGCTGTTTGACATTTAAGCTGTATTTTGTAGCATTTATCCAAATCCAAGCACATTTGCATTTACCCATCCAGCTATTTTCCCACTGAAAACACTGCCTTTGAGCCTGCTATGTTTACCAAAATCCAAGATAACCCTGCATCTAGCACAGCCTTACAAATTATCTAGGCTGATTTAAAAAAAACCCCTTAAATCTGTTTCTACTACAAACCAAAGCACACAACAACATCAACAAGTGTAGCAAAATAAAGAAAACCCAGAGGGAATTACTACAGCAAATAGTACTGATTTCTCCAGTTGAGAAATCTTTATTCTGGAATCTAACATGCTGTGTTCCTGGAAAGATGCTCTTTCACAGTAGTGTAAGCTATCCTGTGTCTATGAGGTCAACTGGGAAAAGAAAAAGTTAAAAAAAAAATCCTGGAAAAAAATTTACCTTTTCTACAACAGCAAACTTTTTTACAACTCGAATGTTTTCTGTAGTTTTGATCAGTATAGTTAGTTAGTTAGTTAGTTAGTTTCTTTGCAAGTATTCTACATACCTACATAAATATCTTTGCAGCAAAATTGAGACCATGGTACTTTTTGGAAATGGAATTTCTGCAAAAATACTTTTATCCATATATGCAAAAACAAAAAAGCAAATGCATCATGGTAATAAGATAGAAAAATATGGATTTACATTGCTGAACTTAATCAAAAAAGAAGCTAAAAAGTTAGTACAGATCTCATGTAAAATCTCTTTGATTCATGAGGTTCCTAATGACTTTGGTGAGCAGAGCTGACACTTCAAACAGAATGGATTTTAGAAAATTCCCAGGTGACACCAGAGCAGAACTTTCTACACTTGCTTTCAGCAAAGTGGAAGCATTTCAGCTCAGCATGCAGTGAGAGACAGAGTGCACTACTCTGTAAGTTTGAATACTACTTCTTGAACACCTGCATTTCCTTCAAACAGGTAAGTGCTTTTTACATGAGAGATGCTGGACATCTTGCAGGCTGGGGTAGGATAGCTTGATGGCCTGGTGAGCATTTCAGCTCTCCACAAAGTCCCCCACTGGTGCCAGCACAGTAGGACATGGTAGCTGAATGGCAGGTGTCCTAGCCTGATGATTTTTATGTTGCAGATCTGAAATGAAGCTGCAAGTGCCTAGTCATAATATTTTTCAGTTGCAAAGAGGTATTTGGAGATTGGGGATCGATAGCTCCCTGTATCTCACATTTATAATGTATAAAAATGTTGCTCCTCTTTTACCAGTAGTGTGCAGAATGTGTTTGTTTTTATAACTCATCTGAAATGATTGCTTTATTATTCAAGGAATAGTAACCTTAAAATGCACAGCTTAGCCAATATTAGGTTAAGATCCACATTATATCATTCTTAGAGCATGAGACATCATACTCGTGTAGCTTAATATGAGCTGCTTTTAGATAATGAATACTTCTTGCTGTCTGTCTCCTCTTTTTCTTTCCAAACAGATTTCTTATTAAGAAAGGGGGGCAAAGTGTGCAGGGCCTGACTGGCATGTGCCAAGGAGCAAACTGTGTTCATTGCTGTAGAAGGAAGGAGATGGGCAAAAACAAAAAAATGAAAAAAAAAGACAAAGCAACATAAAAGAGAAGCAGGAAACACAAAAACGAAGGAGTAATGGAAAACAGGACTGGACAGCACCCCACATTCCCTTATCTTTGCAACAAGCAGTTCATAAATACATGTACGCACTTGACACAAACAAGGAGGGACCCAAAATAGAGATGCAGTAAACAGGTGAAACAACATCCCACTCACAATACTCTTGGGGACACCTGCCATAAGAGCAGTTTCCAGTGACTTCAGGGGCATTTGTTTGTCCACAGTTGATGTCCCAGAAGGAGAAATGTGGCAGGGAGAAAGCGTCAGTAATAACTTGTCTAATTATGCAGCAAAAATATCTACCTAAAAATATGCCAGGCTCCCTAGAAACTCCCCCCTCACTCTCCCATTCTTGTAATATCCAGTAACATCACTCACACCCAGTTGGGCTGCCCCTGGGGCAGGAGCCCTCAGAAACAGGCCTGCCTCCAAAACAGCTGCTTTTGGTACACATTGCAGCTCTTTTAAAGGAAAATGCTCTAATTCAGCTGCCACAGGAAAGAAAAATGCAAGACATCTCCCCTTGACCTTTTGAACCAGTTTTGTTGGGATGCTGGGACTGGTACCAGCTCTTCATTCCCTCCATTATTTCTGGCCACAAGCAAAGACCACATCATTACAAGTGCTGCTCCTTAAATTTCTTCTCAATTTGGTTCCCTTTTTGAAAGCCTAGCTTGTCTGTATTGCTCGCTCACCAAAAATAAATGTAACTGAAGCAAAAGCCAGTGCTAATGCCCCTCCTGCACTGGCTATCCATGCCTTGTCTGACTTACGTTACTTGCAGGGGGATAAAACCCCCACGCTGTGGCTGGTAGTTTTGTCTCCAGCAGACTCAGAGGAAAAACAATACTGGCCTAAGAGTGAGATCAGCTATTCCATTCCTTCATCTAATTAAAAAAAAAAAAGTAAAATGTAAATAATTTTACATTATTGTTCTTTGTTTTAAATAATGACAAACAAATTTTCCTGCTTTCCTTTTTCTCTTTTGTTCTTGTTTTCTTTTTTCTTTTTTTTTTCCCTTTCCTTTCCTTTCCTTTCCTTTCCTTTCCTTTCCTTTCCTTTCCTTTCCTTTCCTTTCCTTTCCTTTCCTTTCCTTTCCTT